>JAZHYW010043500.1:0-45072 GCA_037355805.1 Ixodes ricinus
TTATGATTAACCATGTGTCACGTTATCACATGATGTCATGGTGTCAATACATGTTGTCAAGTAATGTCACGTGACCTCGTGACGTCACGTGACTCACGGTGTCAACTCGACTTTACTTAAGGAAGTCACTAAATCTATTAACCTTGTTGGCAGCGTGACGTAACATGACATCACGATTTTGTACCGAGATTGACGTGACACCGTGACGTAAGCGATTTTCAAAACCTTTGGTCGAGTGCTCGGGTTCATGACAATCGGCATCGCCAAACATTCGGATAACGGCTCACGTCAATTAAATATGATAATAGCCCAATTCTAACAATATCTGAAGCTCAGCGCAAGCTTTTGATTTCCAAACCCTAGCCGCCTAGGGCATGACTATGATGAACACTGGCGGTATATAATTAGCGTTAGATCACGTGGCCGCTTGTTCAATTGGCGAGTTGAGGAGGGGAGCGACAGCTGTCTCTTTTCTCTATTTTTTCTGCATCTGCTAATAAGCGCAGGGAAAACTGAAGGATGTTTTCGTAAGCTATCAACGTCAGTGGTTACTTCTTAACAGTATTCTTTGAAAGTACAAAAATATGTTTCAACACCAATTTTACATCATTAAGGCACCCAAACATTTTTTCGTTGTTGCTGAACTGCATCCGAAAGATGTTCACCGAGAATAGAAGTATTGAAATGACTAAATGCGACTTATTAATATGACGTTCCATAAAGCTACATGTGTGAACGGGAGGAATACATGAAAAAAAGATTTTAGTGACCTCAGAGGGACAGCCGAACGTTGGCAGTCGCTTTAAGACTCACACGAGCGTCGTTCTCAAGTTATTGCCCAAGTTTCGACCCCCTCTGTATTTTGCTTAAAGGAGCTATAAAAAGATTTCCATACACCACTAAATACTACTCAGGATCAGTCCCTAACGTTAATAACTGATTGAACTTGGCTTTACTGTTTTTTCTAGGCAATGGCACTCGCCAAAAAATTAGAAAAATATGAGCATGGTTCATCCCCTCAACTCGGAGCCGCAGAAGCGGCCACGTGGCCTGGTGCCTATCTTATGCCGCCAATTAACGTTAAAAGAATTCGGCTAATCTCATCACCGCAGTAGTAGGACACGAGCCGCTACCCAAGTGTCCACAGAGGCATTGATTGTTACGAGCCGATTTATAATGCTCACGCAGTTCTCCTGTCCAATCCATGAGCCGGGCTCGACTGTCGTTAGGTGGGTGGTTTTGATCCCACAATTACGACATCAATCTTTGCGAAAGCAAGACTAAAAGAAATAGTCTCATTTTATCCTCTCAATTTCACCGCGACAAAGAAGCGTCTGAATCAGTGGCGGCTTGTGCAAGTATACTTGGGTCAGACTAAAACCAGTACGCATCGGAAAATTCATGAACATTCCAACCCGATATCGTTTTAGGACCCCTTTAAACTTCATGGGGTGCAAAATAAAAGCAATGAAGGGTTGCTGTTAAGTGACAAATAAAATTGTCGAATTAGCACACACAAACGGAGGAGGCAATTCCTCAGGAATACTTTCAGCCTTTCCACTCTGGTGAAGAAGGAAGATCAGCGAAGCTGTACTATGGAGGGAATGAAGTAATGGCCGGTCACAAGTCGGCAAGCCAGAGTGGAAAGGCTGGAGAGGTTGCCGCCATCTATGCGCGACGGCGGTAACCAGACAACCGGCCAGCCGTTTGTCTGGTTGCCGTCGTCACTTATAGACGCCGGTAGCTGTCCAAAGTTTAGTGTCATCATTTGTTTGCTGACGGACACGATACTGGGGAAACTATCTCTTACAGCTCGCTGTAAAAAAAGTGTGTGTGTGTGTGCGTGTGTGTGTTGGGGGGGGGGGTTAGTTTTAAAAACATAATGTGTTGTAAAGGCTACTCTTCCCCACATCTTTGGCGCAGACCAAAAAGCGTTACCCTGGAAACTGACTTGTTTGCAAAAACGCTCTTGCCAACAAAAGCACGTTTTTGTCGTGCCAGACGTTCGCGCCGTTCCTCACGACGATGTACTAAGAATAATAATACGTGCCTTTCAAATACTTGGCTTTCACTGAGCTTGAACCTCCTGCAGCGTGCAATTTGCACCATCAAATTCGATTTTCGCAGCAAGAAGGAATCACAATGACTACCAGCCTATAGTGTGATGACGTCACGTGCATACCATGGTAAACAGTTAAGCTTTCTGGTAAAATGTGATGTTCGCAACACTAGCAATAGATGTCCTAATTGTAAAGTTGTGCAGTATTTATAGCAGTCTCGCGATGATATGCGGCAGCATAGAGAAATGTTAGAACGCATGACTATTCAAGCATAGTGTTGTAAAGTGAGGGCCCAAAAACAAGTGCAGGTAAAACCGAATATAACATTAGCCTCCCGAGGCAGTATTTAGCGAAGTTTTGAGCTCATGCAAGCTGATGAAATGTGATTTATACTAAGATTTTAGGAATATTCGTCTGTCCTTTGCGCTTTTTATGTAAAATATGAATTTCATTGCGTGCATCTTTAAGCATCTCTTTTTGCAGTAAGGCGTTCTGTAAGGGATTATTTAGAAAAATAACATTAATTATGTCTCTCTTTTTGAACATTTCGTGCATTTGACTTCTAATCTATCATGTGAGCACAGAGTCCTTTTTGGCATGCCCTGCAAGCCGATGTTTCACACTGCCAATCAGCAAACAGAAAAACACTTTTACGCAGACTCCACAGCTAGCGTAGTTTCGAGTATCGTCCTTCCGCGTCGGTCTCACGCGGTTATGTGAACTTTATAAAGTAAAATTTATTGATCATTATAAAAAATATATTTGATTACTAACTGAATATTTGACAACATAAATTAAGGGCCGACCACCCTAAAGCAATGCCCCCAAATTATCTGAAAGGTTCTCTGCAAATATTTTCCGGCGTTTTTATCCTCGACAGGCACGTTGTAAGTGATACGGGACGGCACCTTACACACATTTCTGATCTTGAAGCTAATTGAAATGACTATGTGTTCCTCACACATACAACTTCTCAAACATATAGAAGTCTGTTATTGCCTCTTTTACGTGGTGAACAATGAACATTAATGTGTCTATGGGCTGGACAAAAACAAAGTAAACATGGGGCGCGCGGCGGAACTATGACGATTACGCACGCAAACCGTCAGAAAGTGTCGAATTAAGTAGCTGCCATGTCGAGTAGAACGTGAAATACTACTTTGTTTCACTTAACAAGAAAGAATCTTCGAGGACGCTTAAGCTTCGCCTTTAAAAGTGGAACGCGACAGCGTTAACGGGCCTCGTTTGCATCGCATTCGCTTTTGCCGCGTAAGCGTGCCTCGCGTGGCCTAGTCAAAAGTGCCTGACTCGCAACCGAAGGGTCGTGGGTTCGAATCCCGCCTAAAATTTTTAATATTTTTTTTCTTTAAGGCAAAGGAATTATTTTAAAAAGTGAAATCAATTGAGACATACGGCGACCTTTAATTTGCATTACATATCATGTTTTAATCACTCTCATTCCACGCGTGATGTCACGTTTCACGTGAGTATTGTAAGTTGTTTGAAATTCTAGCGCGAGGGCATGTAGCTCTGACGTCATAACCCTATTGACCAATCAGGATTTTCCAGTCACGCCACCGACATCGGCTTTTCTGCGACATGAGCTCCTTAACGCTATGGCGTTAAAATCATCAATTAGCAAGGGTGATGCTCATTTGCAAATTAAATTGACCGGCATCTTGTCAAGAACAATCCTCCACAGCCAGGCCTATGCCAGCTTATCCTGTATAAGAAAATGTTCACTTGGGCAAGAGCTATTTTGGGCCAGATTCGATCTGAGTGCGAAGGTGCGTATAGATTAGAGTGAACAATTACGATTACTCCTTGATGCATGATTAGTCGCATGCATGCGGTGCTGAGTGCAAACAATGTTTGGTTAGAACAACAAGCATTTTGATTTCCGCTCGGTGTTTCTATAAAAAATAGACTGAAAGGAATTATCCTAAAACTTCTGTGACGATTTTGAAAATTGCGTTGCTTTGAGCTCAGTCCTGTCGTCATCATATACATATATATTGTGAAGCGTATTTCGTAAACCATATTTTATGATATATATGGCCACGAGGTGCTCATTTCATAGTTTTATGTGATGTAATCAATTCCTTAATTCAAGAACACAATCACGATTTCACTTTTAATACTGCGACACAAAGCTGTACTAATCACGGGTATTTTAGGCGACCTACCACACTTCGCGACAACATTTTATACCCTGTAAATAGATCAGCTTGAATTTTAGAATTTTACTTAAACACGAAGAAAGGACAAGAAAATACAGTATAGTTCTAAATTTCAAGCTGATTTATTTACATGTATGTACCAACAAGCTCAACTCTTTACTCTTGTACTTAAACATTTTGATTCAGGTAAAACATATGTTACTGCAAACAAAGGGATTTTGAGTCGTATGAACACGACGTGACATACGTTAATGTAAATTTTCTTATACTCCTGCGTCGAAATTAAGTAACTGAATTTCATATTTCTGGTACCTAAAGAACAAAAGTAAATTACACGGACGATCGAAGAAACTGTATAGTAGATCGTTTCACGGCGTAAATAGTGTATATTGCCAGAACAACGCGGAAAATGTATTCTCAATTTAGCGGTTCAAACCGGTTCGAACCGGTTCGAACCGTTATTTTTTGCTCCCCGGAACTGAACCGGAACCGAACCGAAAGCCGTGAACCCGAACCGGAACCGAACCGATAAAAATTTCGGTTCGACACTCTGCGTGAGACACACTGATTTCAGAGCGAAACGCAAACTCCAAACCAGTTTCTTTTCCTAAAAAATTATTTTAACGCCCTGGTGCAGTGAAACTCCCGACAATAACTCTGTCACGTTGAAATGAGAATTATGAGATAAAAATTAACCATTAAAAAAGTGGTTTCGATTAGTCTAAAAACAATAAACCTGATTTTTATATAAAAATAACCTTATTCCCTGGAGCCAGCGAATCAGAGCAACGAATCAGCAAATTAGATGGGCCCGGCTTCAGGGCGCTGCCATCTTGCTCGGCTGGGGTGCGCTTGGACGCGTCCTAATACGATTACGAAGCCTTGCTGAGGCGTCGTAATCGGATTATGGACGCGCCCAAGTGCGCTCCCCACTGAGCAAAATGGCCGCGCCCTGAGACCGGACTTGCAAACGTGTATAGGTGCCTGGCACTCGTCGTGGCTGTAGTGGCTGTAGCTTTCGCTGTTTGTAAAGTCGTTACGCTGAAACGGAGTTTAGATAGCCGCTCATTCGTCAAGCAGATTTCGACACTGCAGCCCGTCAACTGATCACTCTCCTTGAAGCTGGGGGCCCGCAAGCATCGGCATATGATCCTTGAATTTTAGTGGGCGGCGTGCGTCATTTTCGTGTTTTCGTCGAGGGCATCCATGAAGCTTGGAGCATGACTGCTTCGTTCAAAAAAAAAAAATCATTTTTTGTTGTTATAGTTTAGCTTACATCAAACACAGACCTGTAAGAACTATTAGTGAAAAGAATGAGTATGCAGCTGAGTTTAGAGTCACTAAATAAAGCTATATTTAGTGACTCTAGGCGAGCTATGGTGCAGAAAGGGAAAAACGTTTCGTCGTAAAAAAACAGACACAGAAGTGAACGTCTAAAAAATTCAGGACTATCCTGTATTTTTCATAACAGCTCTATCAATGACTTGAATTATTTGTAAACTCGAATACTAATAAATAAGCGAAATTCTAAGCGAACTATTCGGATAATTATTATTTGATTCGAATACGAAACTCGGTTTCTCGCACACTCCTAATGTCTTTAGCTCCCCTAGAGTCGGGGACCATACTATCTTCTGCTACGTCGTCAAGGCTAGCGTTGCTTTCGTACTGCTCCAACCACCAGCTACCACCAACACGCCTGCAAAAGCGGGTGCGAATTGAGACCCAAGCAAGTCCAGGCCCAAGTGTATCGTCGCTGCATGCGGGGCTGAAGCGCTGGAGGTTTCGCTGCCCTTGACAACGTTGCCGTCAATGCAAAACGAAACCGAAACAAGAAAATAACAAATCTATTACGTATGTCCAACGTATTAATGCATTGCCAATTATGCATCCATAACGTATTTTGTCATTTGTGGTTTAGTCTTCAAACGAAGTTAACTCTTATTTTTTTCTCCTCACTCGGCTACCCTCGATCCAGGAAGCTAATCGACCGCAACATCATCACGCACTCAAAAATGGCGCAAGGCAAGTTGAAAAAGAAGTCGGCTGGCCCGAAAAAGGCGAAGAAGAATGCTGGCGCGCGTTCTTCGCTCAAAGGAGTCTCCAAAGGTACGTCCACGATCAGCGGGGCACACGCCGTCTTTCGAGAATCCGTCGGGGGCATTCTGCGCCGTGTTACAGCTTCTGTGCATTTCCAGCTCGGTCCGTCCCCAAGAAAGCGAAGGCAGTTACCGCCAAACAAAAGGTGAAAGTGGTAAGCGTCTTCACTTTTCCCATCCTCTGTGTGCGCCGTGAGGACCTTTATGCATCTTCCTTCCCGAACTGACGAAAATGGCGCACGAAATACGGTTTTCTGGAGCGGGAGTGCGCATCTTCGGCGCGTATCACGTGGTGATGCTAGTCGGGACAAAAAGAAAAATGGCGGGAAATGTGGGTTGCCGGCTGGCGGCAGGGAGGCACAGTTGGCCTCGTTCGCGCCACGCGGGTCCCATACGGTGGAATGGACCGGGTTGGCGTTTTGGCGCGCTCTTTGTGTTTGGGAATCACAAAGGACGCCGAGGTTTAGCGGCGGTTGACGTTGATGAGCGGGAGGCGTCCATTGTCAACTCGCTTTGTACAGTAGGGACGCCATTTTTCTGAGGGGCACGCATCCACAGCCGCAAAAAATATCTTCGAAACGCCTAAAGACGAGTGTACCGAAGTGATAAAAGAGAAAAAAAAAATTCGAATTTTTATTAGACAGTTATCTCGGGCCGCACGCTTTAATATTTAATATTCCTGTCCCAGTGCTCACGTATCCTACGATGCGACCTGTCCAATTTGGGAGGTGTAAAATGTACAAGGAGTGATAAATACCGGTCATTTTATACTAAATGTTGTATAAAAATTTGACTGTTTCATAGAGTGGTAAAGAAATAATCGCTTGCCGAATAAATATTATTTGAGAGAGAAAAAGAATCTGAACCCAGGGTTTGCTCACCTGAAGTGTGTTTGGATGCCATGTGTACTTATAGTAATTCTGCACTCCATGAGCAGAGAGATTTTCCCAGTAAGCCTCGCACACGTCGTGGGTTGCACTACGAAAATAGGAGGATTATCTATAGACCGGTACTTAAAGGGAAACCGCAGGAAAATATAACGTGTGTAGTATGTTGCAGATTGAGTAGTTCCTTTATCATTAAATATTGAACTGCTTTTCACATAGTAACTGGCACTGCTTTTTTGAATCTTATCATTTCACCATTCAGGAAGGTGTGCTTTCAGTTCAAAGCTGTGCCAGTCGAAAAATGAAAAAAAAAGTTGATATTTTCTTTATCCCGGCTACGCCAGAATAGACCCTTTTCAAAAGTCCATCAGGACATTGGCGCTTCCCATGCTTGTTCATGAAGCGCATGATTGGATCAGAGTCCTCGCCGAAAGCTGACACGGCTCGTTTTCAATACAAGCTTTGTCGCGTTTACGCCGAACGATGACGCAGCCCTCGTGTCCAATACACGCTCAGAGTTAGTGAGCAAGCAATGGCGGACATGCATTGGCACGGACTTTTGAAAAGGGTCTATTGAATATGGCAAAAGTTCAGCGAAAACAGTCGACATGGAAGTGGAACGAGTGGTTAGACAGAGCGCCCTGCATTGACGTCTGTACTGCCTGTGTGGGAGGTGCTTGTGTCTTTGTCTTTACTGCCATAAATGATAACAGCCCCTTTGCATCAACAATTTCATCTCGTGAGATTTTGTCAGGGTCTTGTTCAGATTCTTGACTGGAGCGTTTAGCATCCTACAGACCTTTTCTGTTAAGCCTAGTCTCCAGCCACACAGCTCACATATCCGGTACGGTGTACAAAAAAAAAAGCTTAAAACGTTACAACCTCAATTAGGTAAAAAAAACAACAACAACAACAGAAGAAGTGAGGCAAGAATGAGTGACAGTTGCAATTGAATCATGTAACACTTCCCCGTGGCGTGGCGAGAGCAAAACGACGTACCCGAAGTTCCGAGATTCAGGGTGGCGACGTCCTCATAGAGAAGGTCTGTGCCGCACTTGTGTCGGAATGTCTTTGAAGTAATTGCCATACCTTGGAGAGTATTGACCATATCGACCAGCTTGAAGCTTAAAAAAAAAAAAAAAAACATTGTTGCCAGTTGTTTAAAGCTATTCGACATTGCAGAAGACGCTTTTCCATCCCGAAGAAATGTTGCGGCCATCGGCGACGGAGCAAACTGACGTCACCTGACCGTCCCTACGCCGTGCCGTAGCTCGGGAAGTCGCATTTTCAGATAATAACGATTGTCAATTGCACCGATCTGCACGATGCACAAAGATGGTGCCGCCCGCGAGATGATCATTCTTAACCCATCGCCAGCTATAATTCCACCTCCGTTTCTGACAAATATTTAATGGAGTGGTAAGAAAACTGGGTAAATCTGGCAGTCTTAGAAGTATAGGTGCTTAAACCCTGTACCCAACCTCGTGAACGCCAGGCCCAGGACAACATCTGGAACGAACTTAACCGGCGCATTTGCCGAGTCTTAAAAATGGACCCTCGATTTCTGCCTTGTGACTATGTTGTAGAAGCGTTAGTCTCGTTGTGTCGGAGCGGTGGGTGTGGCGGGCGCCTGTCCTGCTGCGAGTCGCTCTACGGCTGGACAGTCCGCGGAAACATCGGCAGCCGGGAGTTGGGGACGCCGAGACGACGACACTCGCATTTGCTCATACCTTTTCCCAGGACTTTGAGCCTCAGCCTCCGGGGTTGCGACACGCTGACTTTTGCGACTTGTTTGCTTCCGCTTTTGATGTATGGGCGGGACGGAATGCCAAACAGACCAGTGGGAAATGCGTTCTTGGCACTGTAACGCTAGCGTGATCTTTGGATATTCCAGTCTTTGGAACACACGAAAGAGGGTTGGTGTCTGGCGCATGCTTGCCTTTCAGGCTCTGGAGAAGAACATCCGGAAGAACATCGAGACGGACCTCCGGGCACGGGCGACCGATGAGGGCAAGCCAATGGCGACCTCGGCGGGCACGAGCGGTGGCGCCGCCGCCAAGAAGCGCGGCAAGAAGGGCGCAAAGTCCAAAAGTGAGCGGCTTCGCCGCTCGCGGGGCACGGCCCTCGTCTGTTTCTTTCCCCATCTCAGCATTGCACCTTCTTCGTTGTAACTCGAATCGCACTCTGCAGTACTCGTCGAGTCTGCCACCAGCCCCTTACTTCTTAACGAAACTCGGCCGGCAAAATAAGAAATACATATGCCACCGAGAAAGTCAGTCACATTGCATTATACCATCGAACGAATCACCGGGCTCAAGGTGCCCACATGAAACTTGTACCTGGCAAAATAAAATTGAGCACTCGCTGTTTATCACTTGCGCACTACTCTCTTCGTTTTCTACAGCCGGGGTTCCGAAGGTGTTCGATTTCGAGGGATATCCTTCCTTGAATGGAACCAAGGGGCCCCTCACTGTGCCGGTCTAGTGCACGAGTCTATACAGACCTCGTAAACAATAATACCAGGGAGTGTTTGGCTCATAGTTATGCTTCAATATGTAATCAAGATCTGCCATTGCCTCCGAGGTTTTTCCCACACTTCATGGTGCTCGCAACAAAACCAAATAAATACAAAGAAATAGCCGCAAATTATCATCACCATTATCGTCGATTTAAAGAACTTGGAAGCAGCGCGAATGTAGCTTCCCCCCTCTTGCCGCAACACAGGCTCTCGGCGAGGAAGAATCTGATAAAAACTTGAAGGTTTATTTTTTCGAAGCGTGAAAGGTGTAAAACAAATGCCCACAATGTTATTTTCAAAGAAACTGCGCTTCTAATCATTTCAATCAAAATTGGGAAGGAGCGTCAAAATATAGATTCACGCTAAATAGTGGTAGTGACCTATTTCGGCTCGGGGAGCCGCAGCTCTGCAGAAAGGCAATTTTTAACGTGGAAGATTCTTTGGCTAAGTGATCGGCATTTCGTGAAGCCTCGATAAAAGCGTGGCCGCAAGGTACAACCCGATTGGTTGACAAGTTAGAGAGGAGGAGAGAGGTGCTCGACGCCGATTGGCCACTCGAGGAGAAAAGGGAGATAAGGAGGGAAAGGAGTTGGTTAGAAGGTTCTGGAAGATCACCAGGTTTATCATTTTAAGTGTACACATGCCATGCATTAAATAATTCAATGAAGAGCACCGTGAATGTAGGCGTCCGGCTGAACAGGCTAGACGTGCTGCTGAACATGATGCAAACGTTGTGATGCTAGAATGTTTTACGTACGCAACACAACTGCCTAGCTATTTGCCACACATTTTTCCTTCCAGCTTTCTCCACCTTCCTTTCTATCCCACTGCAGCCACAGCAAGCCATCCAACTTCTCTTTACGGCGGCTAGCCAAGCTTCTCTCTTTAGGAGCACAGCTTGGCCAACGTATATCTAAAAACCTTGGAGTTCCCTTTCCTATGAAAATATTTCTTGCAGCCATTGGCCACACCAGGGGTTCTATCTCGAGGAACGCACATTTCTCTTGACCGAGGGCCAAGGAACCCGTCCTGGGATTACTGTAAAAGTGCAGCGCAGAAGTTATGTGCATTAAATAATTCATGCTGTAACTATCTTAATATATAGTAAGTTACAGTTAAAAAAGGTGGGATGAGGGAAAGGGAGGCTGGGGAGGAAGAAACAGACGAAATGCTGGAGGAGTGAGGGGAAAACCTCTCCAGCATTCCATCTGCTTCCTCCTCCCCAGCCTTTCTTTCCCTTGCCCTACCTTCTTGAGTTGCAACAGACTGTAGGAGGTATCTGGCACATAGCGATGATGCATTGATGGGTGGTTCAAATCTTATAGTGCTTAAACTAGAAGTACACTTACTTTGGGGCAGGGATGGTCGAGGAAATTTGGTATCTTGGGGGAACCCTTGAGGGTACTCTAGGAATTCCTGGGAACCGAGTCCGGGAACCCACAGACCATAATGCACTGGCAGTGTAAAAATCTGACCCGGGATGCAGTTCTTGCTTAGGCAGCAGCCTAGCATGTACAGTGCAAGCCCAAGAACGATGTCATGGTGTCAAGTGCAGCGGTTTTTTGCAGGTCAATTGCGCGACCCTAGAATTCAGCCATTGAGAAATGCCGCCAGAATTGAAAACAAATGTCAGTCAAGTCATCTGGCAGTGCTGTAAGCTGTACAACATGCAGCTATGGAAGGGTAGAAGGGGGAGATGCGACAATCGCTCGCTTCACATGGCGGGCGAGAGCGGTCGTGCAGTTCGTGCCTCGGCATGCAGTGTAATCTAAAAGTAAACACCAGCGCCAGAACTGCACTCTGTGCTGCATCCGTGATTGTGAACCCTTTCTCCCGACTGCACGCTCACCCACCCTGCAGAGGAAGGGTGGCAATGCTGCTCCCATTTAGATTGTGCTCCTTCACCCCGTATGCCGAACGATAAGACCGCTGTTGACCGCGCACCATCCCTTCTAGACTACTGTAGAGCCAAAGTCAAATTTGAGGGTTTTACGTGCCAAACCAACGACGGGCATCTGGCATGCCCCAGCGGAGGACTGAGGATTAATTTGGACCACCTGGGGATCTTTTGACGTGCAACCGAAAGCTCGGTTACACGACGCCTTCTCCGCAATAAGCCTCCGTCAGATTGCGGGCACCTCGGCCGGGTTTTGAACCTGCCACTTGGGGATCCGTAGGCCGGCACTCTTGCCCCGGAGCCACCGAGGCGGCTACTGTAGAGCAGCTTGGACCGTTCCTCGGCCGACCTGGCTCCCGCGTGTTCGCTATTTCCGCTCCCCTCCCGCGTTTCGAGCCGACAGAACATTTGGCGTCGCTCGCTTTGTCAGAATCTAATTCCATTTCGGGGAGGAAACCAACAGAGAGAGAGGTTGGCATTGAACAAGAGTGTAGCGAGATTTGGTAGAGCATTCACTTGCTCGGTCATTGTCTCTGTAGTTTTAAATGCGTTGGCAGTTATTGCCCCAGTGCATGCAGCCTTCTCTCGTTTGGACTGGACCGGTTTTGAGAGGCTGCAGTGCGGTTCCTGCCGTGCTCTTTCGCTCCGTTCCGTTCGCCTCGTTAAGTCTACTTCTCTCGCTCTTGCCGGGGATGTGACAGGCGCGACGACACGAGGCATGGTTCGCTACGCATGCACCGTCGCGTGCGTCTCCCAAATCGCCTGGAAGCGCGCACTCGGGCTTGGTCGTCGTGTCGTCTGGTAGCTCATGCCCACTTTGAAACTGTGCTCGCGTTAAGGAATGAATGCAACTACACATATCCAAGTGGCGCACACAATCTATGAAGGTTCGAGAAGCTTCCTGCTCGTCGTACTCCAACGCAAGATCTACATTTCGCAAATGCAGAGCGAACGGTACGCAGACCGTAGGCGGCGATTGAGGGTAGCTGTGGTGGCTGCACCCAAATTGCCAACGCCCGGAAGAACAGACTGGCTCTCGGAAGACAACATTATGCGGACCATTGCGAGGTTGGAATTCCCATCCTTTGCCGAGTCGGAACCCCCTCGCCGACTGCCAACGCGTTTCGTTGAGAATCGGTGTAGCAACAACGGCGATTTAGGCATCATTTTTTATTGCATATGCACAGAGTTCATATAATGTTCTAAAGGAAAAGGTCCCATGCAATGCGGCCGCTTCGGGAACGGCGGGGTGTGGACATGGACATCCCGGTGGAACCAGCTGGCAACGCTTTAACAAAGCAGCGGGACAACATCACTGGAAAGGTGTTTACCTAGTGTTTCTCTCGCTACAAGGCATGGACTTGGGCTGGTTGGTAGAGCCTTATTGAAAAAAAAAACGGTGCACAAGACGAAAGACAAGTTAAGAAGTACACGCACGCAACACTGACCGATAATTGAAAATTTTACTTGTGCACAGTACAGCATGGTATAGCAAGTGCAGAAGTAAAATTTTCAGTTGTCAGTCGGCTCTGTCTGTACTTCAACTTGTCTTCCATCATTTGTACTGTTTTTATCACTTCAACAGTGCTCAACCAACCAGCCCAACTCCACACCTTCTTGCAGTTCCTTCTTTCTACATCGGTCCCTCTTATGTGTCCTGGTCCCTTTTATGTGTTCTTCCGATCAAGCCGATCAGGACATGTTAATGAAATTAGGATTTTAGCGTGGCCCAGAACTAAGACTGCCAGAGAAATTGGTGAGGCTTTTGTGTTGCCAGCTATGAAGCGGGCATCTGTGTCGGTGCACCGACACACATGCCCGCTTCTGGCAACGAGGTGGAATTTATTAAGTCCGGCAAGTTCGTGTCTGCATTACGTCATTGGGTTGTTTCCGGTTCTGTCTTTTCCAGTATCATGTTTACTTGCTGTATCACGCAGAAGTAAAATTTTCAGTTGTCAGTCAGTGCTGTGTGTGTGTACTACAAGTTGCCTTCAGTCTTTACACCAGTTTTTTGCTCAAATGTTTTTCTTGCTTTATTTTTGTATAAAAACACCAGCTTCACACATTGCATAAAATAAAATAAAGTTAAGCACTTGAGCAACTTCAACATTGTCACGGCAAAACCAATACGTGTCTAACCTACCGTCTGCTTTTTTTCTCCGCATAAAAATTTCTTTGGGGGGGGGGGGGTGGAACACGGTAGCCATCTTGAATGGCCATTTTTTGTATTTACTTTTTAAAAACAGAAGCATATGATCGGCCTATAATGGCTTTTGAAGGCCTCCATAGCGTTCTTGTAATTTACAAATGCCTTCGTTACAAAGGAACCCAAGCGTTGTTCCCCTTTGCCAGCACATTCATGCGCAATCACTACACAATACTTGCATAGCGCTCCTTCTAAGTGCTCTGAATAAGTGAGCCACGGGTAACTAGCCACCCAGTGAGGTTTGAACCTGAGGTTTCGTTTGTTGTGGCTGGATAGTTGTAGTTACCAGGAGGAGTCCAGGGATTTCACATCAACTTCTCCTTCAAAGCTGTTTTATGCACACTTTTAGAGACAAAAAGTCCTAGTTCGAGAGGATTAATAGTGATGGCACCTGAGGTGCGTGAGTGCGGAGGCCGCATCACCCACCTCGTTTGTGTCTCGCCTCATCAGCGCACATTTGTTGGCTTCAGAAGTGCTCGAGTGTCCAGGAAAAGCACACAGTTCACTTCCTTTCACAAGTCTCTGGGGCTGAAGGTCGTCGGCACCTTTGCTTTCTTTGACACAAGTGGCAGAAGGGAAGTCACCGAGAGATGCACTTGAGCCGCAACCACTTGCCACTTGAATGAGGTCTTCATGTTCGTCACTGGTTGCTGGGCCTCGTTCTGAGTAAGTCGCAGCCGAAACACGTAGGTCTTCGGACACCCGCAAGTCAATATGATTATCCTTACATGCTTGGGTTTCAGGTTCCTCGGAGGGAGAGGGAGCATCACTCACTGCTGTTTCTGTCTGTAGCTCTTTGTCACTCTCAATGGGGCTAGCTCTGGCTCTCTTCTTGAAGACGAAATGTATGTTTACTTTGGTCTTGCAGCATGCCTTTCCATGATCTTCTGCGTTATACGATTTATAGATGTATTAAACCTATATGCTAGAATTTATAAATTTCTATAAAACTCTTTGCAAAGTATAGACTTGGTCTACCTAGACTGATTAAGAGCCTCGTCCTCTGCCACACTATATAGGGTTGCTGCCTTGCTAGACCAAGAGGAGGTAAGAGGAGGAGGCCAGAGAACAGGCAAAATGGTCTAGCACGCTGGCTGCACACCAGGCGGTCGGCCTGCAACGTGTCACTCCACACATACACATCGTTGCATACGCTGTCAAGGCTAGTAGTGGGGGCACCTTGGGGAACGTTCAGGAAGGAAAGAAGGATACAGGGAGAAAAGGAACGAAGCAAGAACAGGGGTCTCCGGGATGTGAAGGGAAGAATAACATAGGGGGACTAGGACAGACAGACAGACACACACACACAAATACGTGCTTCCAGCTTACGACAAAATTTATTCATTTGCCCAAACTCCACCCCAGTAAACATGACTTGGGTGAAAGGGAACAGGGGTAAGAGAATAAGTATATACAAACATACTTGACCCAGCCCCCTAACCGCAGTTCTGCGCATCCTCCGCAGGGTCCAATGACACTAACCCCTGCGACTATAGACACAGCTTGGAACGAATCTTCGTCATCCTCTTTCCATCCCCTTTTCACCGCGCAAAACACCCCATACCCCCGGCGGGACCCCTAAAGCCCCTCAGGCGTGCACCCGCGGTGTTTTGGGAAGCTGGACTAACGAACAGAAAACCGATACGGGCTTCCCTCAAATGTATGTGTTTATTGCTCGAGCGAACATCTCTGTGTCACCTTATAATGAACCGCAGAGGATGCCACGAGCCATCCCAGCCAATCCAGCTCCGAGAGAGTGTCATCTTACCCTCTGCGGTGTGCTATGCAGAGCTCAAGGTCATGCGATTCTCTCTCAGCCCTCGATTGGCAAAGACGGTCTCTAGCATCCGCTACGGTCCACTGTGCGGTGGAACGGAGCGTGGTATGAGGATGGGGAAGCGAGGCGCCCGGGGACCTGGATCTTCTGCCGAGGGGGATGACACCCAGGCACTTGGCTGAGAGGGGAAAACAGGAGGGTGCTATCGGAGAGGTTCCGAAAAGACCGGTCGTGGCCGGATGCGTTGCGGTTTTCGGGGTGCGGGAAGACGCGCTGGAATTCACGCAGCTCTGGTTAGCAGTAATAGAAAGAGTGCTGCATTGTATATACAGGCACACATGGCACCCCTAACAGCCCCGCTGGAACTCCAGCGGGTTCCCCCTGGGTCACCCGATCCAGTAACTTTAGTGAAATCGAGACCACCCTAGGCCTCTTTCGAAATAAGCCCCATCTCTCCTCTCTTCCCCAGCCGACAGTGAAAGGGAGGGAGGGGGGGAGAGGAGTGGGGTGTTGGTCGAATATATTTCAGGGCAGTTCCAACCTCGAAACACTCCCCTGGGTATGGCTCTGTTTATGGGTACCTAACACGCATTAGTTCCCACTGTCAGATTACATTGGAGTTCTGTCAGGGTTGCCTTAGTCACAAAATGCAAACTACAAACATAAAAAATTTAAATTACTAGAGCTCTACGTATTGTGCAACTTGGTGTGTACATTTAGTAACCTATAAAGATTCATATAAAAATAACACAACTTTATTTTTGTCTAATAACCTTAGTAAGACCTTTAAATTAAAATTGTGTTTGTGGCACTTGAATTCCATTTGTCCTAAGCAACAAATACTGTTAAGATGCTTCGAGACAGTGAAACAGACTCACAATATTTGAAAATAGAAAATGTTTAATTATCAGACAACTTGTACAAAGCTTGTAAACAGCATATAAAAAGAAACAAGCAATTTGTACAGATGACTCGGCATCTGTCAAGTGCACATCACAGACAACTCTAAGCATTCGCAGACTAGTATATGTAGGTTCATCAGTCACCATTTTCTTTTCTGTTTGGAATGAGTGGCATAGCACGGAGGAATGGGTCTAACCTCTCCTAAGCATCGCAGGCTCTTCACACTGCACATCACTGCCCTAGAAGAGCTGTCCCATGATCTAGGAACAGCTCAATGATCATGATACGTCCCAAACAGCCCAATGGACAGATGAATGCCACAAAAGCGCCCCTCCTGGGTACACCGGACATCCAAAGGCATCTCGCACAGGTGCATTCAGTGTCAAATTTTATGCAAAGGCTTATCATTTGCTGCTGAACTGACATTGATAATATGTAGATGCATTGTGCGGGGAGCTGCTCCCAGCGTACATATGCTCTTGCAATTGTGCAAAAATGTTATTCTTCAAGTTCTCAGATGCTCTCACTTCGTCCTTGTAGAGCTGAAGCGGAATAATGGACATTTATAGTATAGAGCACTGTTTAATCTTGACCAACTGGAAACTTTGATCTCGACCAATTGGAACTTGCAGTTAAGTATCACATGCGGAGCCCACTTCCCAAATGCAGTAAACACTGATGACGATCTGGTGCACCCTTCACTGCAAAGTCTCCGTCCATTAAGGATCATTAAAACACCGAAAAATGATTTGCCCTGTGTCCAGCTGAAGCCGAAATTATGAGCATGAACCGTTAGTGTCAAAAGATGGTGCAGCCATGTCCGCTTATGTGTAGCAGAGCAGCTCAGAAAGATTGGCTCGGAATCTCATTGGAGTTAAATAAGGCAGGTACGTAATAACATGTACTGTTAAAATGGTATATCATGCTACTCAACCAAACAGATTAAAAATAAATCCCTGCTTGAGGCTACAACAAATTCGATTTGAATAAGTGACACTTAAAAGGTTATTGCATGCTTAATAGAATGGAAAACTTGGACTAAATATTGATTACGGCACACCCATATTCAGTGCAAGATAAGAATCAGACACCTTGATTAGCTTGTACATAAAGTAGCTTGTAGATAAGCTCATGGTCCAAACTGCGACTTCATTAGAGCGCAAGGGTAGACTGGGCATCTAGTAGCAAATACTGGCCCCAAGATAGCATGTTCTGCTTATCAACTGAAGAACTGTTGCAATTAAATTCCTGTCTAACACGTCATCAAATCTGCTTCTGAAGAAATGCAATCCAAAAACTTGCAGCATGGTTGACAATACTTGACTAAATCTTATAAAAAAAACCTCACTAAATAACATTATGACACACCCACGTTTGGTTCAGCATAAAAAGAGCATCAAACATCTTCATTACATTCTACCTAGAGGACAAATATCTATGTGCTATAAAACTGATCCCAAGCGCCGAAGCTAGCACCAAAAGTTCAGAGATCAGCACTCGGCAGACATTATTTTAGCGTCTTGTGGACCGAGGTAGGAGAGCTTGGATTTTGATGGCCATTGATGGACGGACAAATAATGCTAGAGGAAGGCAATGTATCCTTCGTAACAATAATCTCTTGTTATAATGTTCCAAATCCCGTTGCTAGGTGCTCGCTGACCGCACTTACCGCAGAACTTTGGAGCCTAGCAAAAACCGCCGAAGACAAAACTTTTTGTGCCTGGACACTGGGCATCTGCTTGCCTCACCAAGTTAGACAGAAGAGGAACTGCAGAGGGGCTAGCAAGCGAGGGTCATGGGCATACACTCCTTGAAGAGACTGGCTGACCAGCCAACCCCTGGAGAGCGGTCATGGTATGGACTCGTTTGAAAAGTTCTGCAACAAAGGTAATATACAAAGGATTAGCAGGAGAATGTATGTTGTACACCAGGAAAGTCTAGAGTTTCTTGAAACATTGCAAGTCATTGGTTCAACAAGGGAAAGACCAGAACATGGAACTGAAAACTATTTGCTTGCACCTCCTTGTTCAGTCCGCTTCAGACGGGCCAATTTTCCCAGTTTCGGTTTTTCCGGCGAGTTGTTCCCTAGCTTTCCCTACATCCTCATGCTGCAACATGAATTGCTGGGATAGAGTCCGGCTCAAAACGGGCGAGCAACTCTGAGACGTTTGAAGGGGCAGCAGACAATTAGAGACTCGAGATTTTCCAGTTACTCCACTGTGGTGGCAATGATGACAACTAAAGATATGGCTTAACTTGGTTCTGGTTTGAAATGGATCATTTTGGGAATAAACCGTTTTAGAAAGATGAGTTAGTATTCTCGACTCCATTTAAAGATATACAGGGCGTTTTCAGATAAGATCGAACAACCATGTCTGGTGACCATTTTTAATTTTGATGAAAAAAATATATTTTGCTGGCTTTATGCCCAGAAGTATAAAACCAATCCTTGTTTTCGGAAAAAAAATTTGTCTTTGCGTTAAAAATATGTAAGCTCCCTCTGAGCCTCGTGCGTGTTTTGCGTATCGCGCGATGTTGACATTTCGGGCGGCTTCCCCAAAAAACTGTTCTGGCTACGGGTCTTGAAATATTCACTGACAAATTAGGCATAGGAAGGATTGACAAAAGTATTAATCACCGAGTATTAGGGTCGTCTTTTTTAGAAACAAAATCGCAAACAGGACACAATGCGCAATAACGCTCTGGATTAAAGAATATTTTTCTCCGTATCTATAAAAGCTAAGGTCTTCAAACTTTGCCAGTATGTTGCCCTGTTTATAGTTCATCTTTGAGTAAAATATTGTTGTCCTGGTTAGCGGTAGAAGTTTACAAGAATTGCTCACATAGGGGCATTTTACTAAAAATGCAATATTTTGAAAATCATTTAAAAAAAGGCCATCTTTAATTTTCTTTAAACTCTCTGAAATTAACGTTTATAATATGTACTAACAGAGTCTCTAAGAACATGATGCAATATTTGTGTGGCTTTTAAGTTATAAAGCGAGAAACATGGCCAAAGTGACGCTAACGCGGTTGCCACAAATAGGCATGCACATGCCCGTTCTTCACAATTTCATTATTATTAAAACATGTAAAAATGCTACAGGGTGGTCAGGAAAAGACAAATTGACAGCACAGAGGTGGACAGTAGTTTCAAAGGGAAAATTCCTAATACATTTTCGTACAACCGACCCAAAAATGCCCATGGGCCGGAGCGATCGAGGTGCGCCACCCTGTAACATGCTTCGCGGTGCCTGTTTCAACAGCCGGCGTATAGCGTCTCCGTCTACGCGACGTAAAGGAAGCAACCGAAACAACCGAAACGACTTTGCAAATAGATCAGACTACAACCTTGGCGGTAACATGATATAGGAAGTAGGGCGCGGCAGAACCTGAACCTGCGCCGCCTGTGAGCGCCAATAGATCCGCCGCCGTGGAGGGCTGCACAACGCGTAGAAAATAAAGATACATAAAAAAAGGAAAAATAATTTCGATTGAATGAGATTGTCTGTAACTTAATTTATAAGAGCGGTTTAGAGAATCGTGAAATCCAATTCGGGTATGCCCATGTGACCTACGTAAGTGATGGTGCCACAAGCCACTTCAGAAACAAGTAATAAACTACACGAGCTGCAGAGTCACAAATACACATCAGCGAGGTGTATTTTTTTCCGCAGCTTGACATGGCAAGAGTGCCTGTGATTGAATCGGGGGTTGTGTCAAGCACCAGACAACTTTGTACATCCTCCGACGGCCCACCAAGTCGGTGATGAAGTCGGCGTCAGAGATGGTTGCCCCACTGAACACTAAACTGCCGAACGTGAAACTAATCCACCTCCCGAAAGCTGACGTCAAAGCTTTCAGGGACATAAAAGCAAAGGACTGGGACTCTGTTTCCGTTGTGCGTGGAATTCAGTCCTGTCACTTGTGACAGTGTACGCGGTCCGACACTTCGCAACCACAGCTGTTTTAGCAAGAACAGTAGCCGCAGAAAAGATATATCTTTAAAAGTAAAGTTTCCTATGGCTGCGGAGAGCAGATCGAGGTCGCGAGCTTGCGGTGCCACTGAGAAAAAACGAACAGTGATCGCTAGAGGCAAACCGCGAAAAAAATGTTCCTTTTGGAGTGCCAGGAGAGCCCCGTGACCGACTCAGGTCAGCGTCCGGCAGAAAGAATTAACGTGACAAGCTCTGAATGTCCGCACAGGATCTCGATTAATTAAACTAGTTTCAATTGTACCACTTTAAACATGTGTTCTTTCTTATCACTATTTAAACGTCAGCAGCCCAGCCTCCCTACGAAGGGTAGGCTCCGAAATTCACTGATCCGAGAAATCTCTATTTAAATTGTTGACTCATGCTTCAAACTCACCTGTAATCTTTTTTATGAATTCTAATTTTTCACGAATTCCTGTCACAGTGCTTTCTCTTCACAGACTTCCTACATTTTTCGACCCCTTCCTTGCCCTTGTTTGAAATCGGCAACGTCCTATCTTTCTCCACTCTCGTTACGTCAATTCTGTATGTTTAAAACCCTTTGAAATAAAAATGAAAAACAATATTGCAAAGCATTTTTGAAGGGCCTGATGGGACAGATTATGAGCCTTGATCTGTGAAAAGTAGAAGAAAAATTGCGATGGCTTTCATTTTAAACATGATTTTCCAATTATTGCGAAATCGGTAACCTGTTTAAATTTCAGTGTATTTATTTTAGAAAGGTTATCGTTTTCAATTTCAATGACAATTTATGCAAATATAAAACAGACGCGTTCAAATCATTTAAAAAATTTGAATTTCTAGTCCTTTAAGATTTAGATCCATAAAGCTCTAAATTGCTTCGTAATTGATAATACATGTTTACCTCCTTTTATTTTATGTAGAGTCTCTGCACAAAAGATATTAAACCTAAGACGACACAAGTTTTTCTTTAATGAATATCCAAAAGAACGGTTTTACGAAAGTCGAAAAAACGAGCGCATATACCGACAGCAACTTTGTGATTTTTTTTTTTTCCTCACGAGAAATTTCATTTTCCCCCAAAATAAAGTCTTGAATATGTTTCTTGCGCTTGCACTACAAGTAAAACATATATCCTTTGCTGAAAACAAAAATGCCAACCGGACATGGTCGTTTGATCCTATCTGAAAACGCCCAATACAAACAATCTCAGGCAAGCGGAATTTTTTTGTTTTTTTTGTTTTTGCTTTTAAGTATCTTTCATCTTCTACGCTTTATGCGGCCCTCCACTGTGGCGGATCTATTGGCGCTCACAGGCGACGCAGGTTCAGGTTCTGCCGCGCCCTACCTCCTATATCATGTTACCGCCAAGGTTGTAGGCTGATCTGTTTGCAAAGTCGCTCCGGTTGCTTTTTTATGTCGCGTAGACGGAAACGCTATACGCCGGCTGCTGAAACAGATATCGCGAAGCATGTTACAGGGTGGCGCACCTCGATCGCTCCGGCCAATGGGCATTTTCGGGTCGGTTGTACGAAAATCTATTAGGAATTTTTCCTTCAAAACTAACGTCCACCTCTGTGCTGTCAATTCGTCTTTTCCTGACCACCCCGTGGCATTTTTACATGTTTTAATAATAATGAAATTGTGAAGAACGGGCAAGTGAATGCCCCATTTGTGGCAACCGCGTTAGGGTCAATTTGGCCATGTTTCTCGCTTTATAACTTAAAAACAACACAAATATTGCATCATGTTTTTACAGACTCTGTTAGTACATATTATAAACGTTAATTTCAGAGAGTTTAAAGAAAATTAAAGATGGCCTTTTTTTTAAAATGATTTTCAAAATAATGCATTTTTAGTTAAATGCCCCTGTGTGAGCAATTCTTGTAAAATTCTACCGCTACCCAGGACAATAGTATTTTATGCAAAGATGAACTATAAACAGGGCAACATACTGGCAAAGTTTGAAGACCTTAGCTTTTATAGATACGGAGAAAAATATTCTTTAATCCAGAGCGTTATTGCGCAATGTGCCGAGTTTGCGATTTTTTTTCTCAAAATAACTACCCTAATACTCGGTGATTGTTACTTTTTGTCAATCCTTCCTATGCCTAATTTGTCAGTGAATATTTCAAGACCCGTA
This sequence comes from Ixodes ricinus, assembly GCA_037355805.1. Taxonomy (NCBI): domain Eukaryota; kingdom Metazoa; phylum Arthropoda; class Arachnida; order Ixodida; family Ixodidae; genus Ixodes; species Ixodes ricinus. Next base: position 22,627 of record JAZHYW010043500.1, read on the forward strand.
GCCAAAACAGGTTTTTGGTGGAAGCCGCCCGAAATGTCAACATCGTGCGATACGCAAAACGCGCACGAGGCTAAGAGGGAGCTTACAATTTTTTTTCGCAAAGACAAAATTTTTTTTTTCGAAAACAAGGATTGGTTTTATACTTCTGGGCATAAAGCCAGCAAAATATATTTTTTTCGTCAAAATTAAAAATGGTCACCGGACATGGTTGTTCGATCTTATCTGAAAACGCCCTACAGACATGTTTATACCATGTGGCTGTGTGTTTAAATACAGCAAGAGAATTAAAATTTTATAACGATGATGGCAAATCGTAGCAATTTGGTTGCTGCATGTGAATGTAGGGGGATCAGGATGCTGGTGTAGCAATGTCAAGTTGCTGGGAGCAATTGCTTCATCTGAAGCGGGCCTTAGGGAAGAGAAGGTGTAGCTCATGTGCAGCCAACTTAGGACCGCTTGTCGGAAGCATGCAATGCCTTGCACAGGTGCTGTCTTTTCTGCGCTGGTGGAGGGTTGTGCAAGCGACTAAATGTGCCTAATGCGGATTGTGTCCCCGACGTAAAAAGCTGCATTCGCCACCACCTAATTAGCTCAGAATCAAATGCTAGTAGGTAGCTTGCTCGAAGAAAGGTTCTGCTGTGCATTTCATATTCTTTTGCTTAAGGTGTACTGCAGTGCACATGCACAGCTGAAGCCTAGCTCTTCCAGATACTCTTACTTTGGCAGCCGATTTGCATTCCAAGCCAAGGCACCGGCTCTATAGAGTTGACCCTCGACAATTCAAGGTTGCTTTATTAAAGTTAACGGTTCGTTCGAAGAATGGGGCATGCTTATTTTGAAGGACGTTTTCTGTGTGCTTCAGAAGTTCGGTAACTTCGGAAGAATGAAAAACCTTGCGATTATGCTAAGCAATCTTAAATGGCAACCATGCGGTTTAAGCGAGGCTTGTCTTTCTGGGGTTGAGTGGCACCACTGGCAGCCATCATTTGACGCCAGCTAATGCATGGGACTCTATAAGAAAAACGAGAACAAGTGCCGTTTCCCCCGTTTCTAAGTTGCTGTCGGCACCGAAACGTTTTGGATGCTTTTCAGGAAGCCTGCCAAATAGCTTGTGCACAAACATTCATACTGACAACCCTCACAGTTCTAATAAATAAATATTTAGTGGTCGAGAGTAACTCCGCTGGGCAAAAAATTTGGTGCGGCTCAACGAAACCAGAGTTACCTAGAGTTACCGGGAAGTCGGTGACGGTTTCTATGAGTTGGGTTTAGCAGATGGTAAGCTTGAAGGCTTTGCTACGCGGAAATCGCTCACTCCCGGAAAGCCGCTGTCAACATGGAACTTTTTTGACATTCATACACTTCTGGAGTTCCCCGAGGACGGTCTTGTTGACGGCAATTTCTTTTGTTTACTCCAAGAGAAAAGCAAGCTTGCCAGTTCAGCCGTGGGTGCTCTCCCTTGTCCGATTTGTTTAATGGGCGCTCGAGCGCTCGACAAATACCGATTTGATCTCCGAACACCCGATATAATATATGCAGCACATCATAAAATGCTCGCCTTCGAGCACCTTCGAGCTATGTATTGCCTGGTGTCAAGTAACGGCCGCCGGTGGTGCCACCTCCCGATCCGCGATCCAGCCTACTACAGTAGAGATCAGTGGTGCGTGCGGAGCACGCGGGTAGGAAGCTTCTGGAGGCGACACGACGCCGCTTCCAGAAGTTTCCTTCCTCCATGGCACAGAGGCTCAGATGAGTCATGGCACCATGCCACATTGTAGCCGTACTACGATGCCAAGAACGCGTCTCCGATTGGTGCGTTTTAGCGTGCCCTAAAATGCGTTCCCTCCATTTCCACCCAATGATGTCGTTTGCCGCAGGTCGCTCTTCGGCTTCGGCAGCTGGTAGTCGGCACTACGCGACGACACCGACACTCGTGTTCAGTGGTCCCTTTTGCCAAGACTTCTAGCGCCAACCAGCCAGGATCGCGACGTCCGGCAGCGTGACACTCTGGCTTTTAGCGGTGTCATCCGTTGCCACTTTGGGACCGCTTTCGATGCGCGGGAGAAACAAGACGCTAAACATGCCGGTCGAAGACGCGTTGCAGGCACTGTAGCCACGTAAGTTATGGAAGCGACCGGCAGCACGTAGCCAACGAAGCCGCACCGGAGCAGTTATTCTGTCGAACATACTGGTGTCCACAAACGTGCCGTGGTCTGTTGTTTGCCTTTGGACAGTGGAACTGTGCAAGTGGCTAGGTCAATGCTGAGCACCATTGACGCGGAAAATGTGTTTGGTATCGTAGCGGAGGACAGCAAAACTTGACAAATACTCCCGATCGACTACTTTAATATAGACCGTCCCACTAGGAACAGCGGAGAGAGAAAAAATGCCCTCCCCTCTCACCGCGCGAGTCTACTCCGCCGAGTGGGCTTCACCTAACATCCGGCAGGCGTTCAGTCAGTTTAAAATCGCGTAATTTTGGAAATTTCAAGCGCAGATGTGCAGATTTTGGTATGCAAGTTATCGTGTAATGCTATGCTCGATAAAAAAACTAATCAAATCTAATTGTGCTGTTTCCTGCGTGAAGAAAAAAAAAAGAAGTGAGAAAACTGTGTTAGAGTGGCCAGTCTCTCCGGCGAAAAGTAAGTTCGGTTGGTGTAGCTTTTTTACTATACGAAGTTTGTGCTGGTGTAGGCCTTTAGCGACAATGAGTGGAAGTCTGGAATAATAAATAAGAACGTGCTGATGCAACAGATGCAGTGGTTGAGGGTAGTACTGCCGGCTGACTCCCCTGTTATTGAAGTAACGGAACAAAGATACGTTAGTTAATCATTTACTGAAACAAAACAACTACTAAGTGCTATAGGCCGATTTTAGAGTAGCCATAAATATTCTAAGAACACGAACCACTTGACAACGGCAGCCACTAGCGCGAGTTCAATGTTTTGTAACAGCCCGGCGGTACAACCTAAAAACTGAGAACGGCAACCACCTGGTTTGTTGTCCGCTATACTCCGCTTTCACCTTACGTAGGACCGCAGCGGAAGGCTGGGGGCTGTGGACCTTGGGCAGTACGAAGCGTGGATATACTTTAGCCTTAGTTTAATATTTTTGTGTCGTGTACCATCAACACAAAAACAACTTTTGTATTCAAGAAGATCTTTCAAACGTGATATTTAATACATAATTAGGTAGCTTGCTCGGAGAAATTAAACTTTTAGTTGGCAACGCTGCCGTTGTGTTCGTTTCTTCATGCGTTTGGTTCAGGTTTGCTTTCCATTTCGTGACGTGATATCTTAAAAAAAATGTTTCTTCCAAAGAGTTTTTTGATTTAAAAGTTATTGTACTCTGTAAAACTCTGATAAATGTTTATTGGAAGCAATCATTTCAACTTTACAAATACTTTTTGCCCATGTTTACGATGTCACCTGACAAATTGCCGTTGTTTGCGTAATGGCTGCGGCATCGTCAAGCGTGTCTCCGTCAAAGGCGCCGGTACTTCCATCTCCAGCTCGCTTCCAGACGACATTCGCTAAAACCTCGTTTGGAAAGAGGCGCGCCAAGTTGAGCTGAACGTTTACTACAATAATTGGGGCCAACTTCGCTAGGTGCGACTCGCACAGTTCGAAGCTCAAGGGGCCTTCGCACGTTGGTGCAGTCTCGGAAACGTTCCTGGATTCAGAAGGCTGTGTTCACCGGGATCACGACGGACGAGCTGGTAGGCTAAGGCCATCGTAGTGAATGGAAAAGAAAACATCCATTGACAACATGTCTGGTTGCGCCGTGAAGCGGAGATTTATTCGTCGATGCCACATGGTTTTTGTGGAATTGGAGAAAATAAACAAAATAGCTTCATACCGCAGTGCGTGGTTCGTCACTCGCTCTCCGAGAGCTATAGTGTTGATGAAAGTTCCCCCTACGTTGTGGCAGTCACGTTAGGAGTTCTTGTTAACCGCACGCACGGTTTTGCAGCAAAAACTACGAATTAAAACACTCACTTTGCTTGCTCTTTCACTTTTCTTTACCGATTTATAAAACCCTGGCCTGCGCGTTCTGCATGCGAGCAGGAGTACGCGGCGAACTTCCAAGCAAGCAAGAGCGTTTCGGTTAAAGTCAAGGTTCGATTGTTAACGCTTACCTGAATTGTTGAGTGACTTAAGACGTGTATGGGTTTCTGTGTGCCACAAGTAAAGCGAAAGGCTTCTGCGGACCCTGCTTCTGCTCGACGGATAAAGCTATCCGTGTAAGCCTATCCCCACACACAGAGAGGCGACGAAACCGTCGCGCGTCGATCTCACAACTCCAGAATGCTCCAGCGTTCCGTAATAAGCGAAGAACATTACACAAAGTCAGGTATGCTAATCGAAACAGCAGATGCGATCGGTTCATCACCAGTGAGCCTGCCTAAGCTTCTTCCTGTCAGCGCCATTGGCGACCCGCGCACTAATACGCGCTTGAGGAGCAAGCTGACGTCACTTCTAAACATGCGCTTGATTGGCTCTGGCGGTCCGTAGCTTTGGCTCGGGGTCCAACGTAAGGTGAAACGGAGTACAGTCGAATCAGGAGCGTGCCCTCTCTCTCATCTTACCCCGCCGAACCTGCCGAACTTCCCGGATGTGTGGAGAGGGCGCTGCAGTAAAACAAAATGGCGCCGCCCTGACAGCGCTAAATGAAATGATCTATACGAAAGACACAGTTCAAGTGTCTTTTTAATTTGAAGTGTTTCGCTGCTCCCGTGAGTTACAAATTATTGAGAGTCAACTATATGTCCTTGGCTCTATATTACTAAGGTGAAACGGACCGTGCAAAGCTATTAGGTACTTCATACTCACGGCTCTCTTAAAACTGCTAAAAAAAGTGCACATTTCTGCACAAAAGGGAGCTTAAAAGTCGACTCGTGCAAGACATGACGGTTCCAAAGGAAAGGAAGAGGGAGTGGCAGGAAAGCCCTTCTCGTTTTGTGTAGCACCACGTTCAGGGGTCGCCCTGCCCAAACGTCACCGACGCTCACGCTTACTTTCACTTCTTTCAGCTGACTCACCTCGTAGCGTTCTTCGCTATTTACAAACTTGAACTTCTTTGCCTTGTAGAGTTTCCTGCGCTTGAGGCAGTGAACCACAATCAGGTCGCACGCCACCGTGGCCTGGGAAAGAGAAAGCACCAAACAAACCGGATGTTGAGTCTCGCAGCAAACACCGCGCTGGTTCGGTTTTATCCTGCGCCTCCCGAACCGGTTTGCACTAGACGTACGCCATCTTGTTCGGTTTACCAGTGCGGCCTATGCCCTGACATCATTGTGCCACATCGTCGAGGCTAGTGTCGCCTCCACGGTGCCGTAGCGCCGTACCAGTACTGCAAGAGTGTGTCTTGCGTCTCGTTCTCTTCCGCTCTTTTGGTGCAAAGGAGACGCCAAACAGAGCCACGCGCTCGCACGGATAGCGCCGACAGCGTCGGAGCACCGTGGGAACTCCGTTGCCCTTGACAATGTGGCACGAAAACAGGCGTTGAGCGTAGCCCACAACACATACCGCAAGTATGCCGCCCCGCACTTCTCTGCGCAGGCGCAGATCGATGCAGATAACACTAGCTGTAGACCAATCGCAAACTGTGCCACGACGCATGCATTTCCTCAATTCTTTTTACTTCCTCTTTTCAAGTCTCAAGCTTGGTTACGTGCACCGTAGACTGAACTGCATGCCTCACCATTAAAGAGGTGCATGGGCTGCACAGGCGTGCACGCAAAGAGGTATGGGGTCCACGGCTCCACTTGGGTACAAAACGCGCACAATTTTAGTGACGTTCCGTTTGTGAGAGGCTGCTTCTATGCAAGCGGAGAGTTCGAGATTAAACGTGACAATTGCACAGTGGCAGTTCTACAGAATTCGTACAGGCTTCAAAGAAAAAAATTCAAGGGTTTTCAAGGACTTTTAAGGACCTGGAAATATATTTTAAAGGACCCTTTTATTACTGTAAACGACTTAATTTTCGCGAATTGCCCACAATTCGTGAAAAACAAGTCCCGCGAACAATTTGGGCACAATATCAACACTTCGGAAGCTACATTCGGGTCGCAAAAATTAGAACCCGCGAATCATTCAAAATTTTCAGCTTTGGCACGGTTCGCGCAAATTCGAGCCCGCGTCCTTCGATCCCGCGGGGACAGATCGGTCACTGAAGCACGGAGTCGCATAGTTCTTGATGGACTACCTGCTGCCGTCTTAATGTTCCCACTGTGCTTCGCACTTTTCATGTGGCATTTTAGTGCAGACTCGTCCATTGACGAGACTTCAAACGTCTTCCCGCAAGGTCTGCATTTTGCCCGATTCATGCTCCCTGGGTCCGGCGCAACCCAGTGTCTGTAGTCGTCATGACCCAATGATGACCGCTGGAAGTTACACTTTCCGGGCATCGCGCACAGCTTAAACAACGTCCACCATGTGCTGCGTAAAGCAGACTCAAAACAAGGAAACCAGGGCTATAATAGCAAACACTACGCGAATGAGCGACCGACGGCGCAAGATCACAAGAAGCGGACGGGCGAGACCGGATCCGGAACCACCGAGACTGCTACCATTGTGGCCAGGCGCTTAACGTGTATCAACCAAATACCGTATTTACTCGCAGAATGAACGCACTTTTTTCCCGAAAAATCGAGGCAAAGTTGGGGGGTGCGTTCATTACGCGAGGTAAAATTTTTGCGTCCTTATTTACTGGCACAATGAACGGACCTCTTATCCCGCAAAAATCAACGTAACTTCTTATCTCTTTGCGCGCGGCGCGGCAACTCCAAAACCAAACTGCGATGCGCAAAAAAAAAATGCTCCTCTCAATGTTTTTTTTTTTTTTTGCTTCCGTGTTTTTTTTTTGTTTTTGTTTTTTCCCGCTTTTAGCAAGTTGTTTTGTTTCCCCACCCTGCCCATGCATTCGCGACCTCGCTGCACCAGGATAGAAATGTGCGTTCATTTCGAGGGCTCCTCGCTTCTCTTTCCAAAGTGCGAGGAGGAGGCAGGCGAGCGCAGGCTCTTCCTTATGTGCGCTTTGCTTAGGCAAGAGCTTCTCCGCTTTTCTTATCTCCTTGCGCGCGGCGCGCGACCCTGGAACCAAACTACATTGTGCAAAAAAAGAAAAAGGAAAAGCTCTTCATGTCTTTTTTCTTTTCTCTTAAATCCGTGGATTTTCTTTTATTGTTTGTTTGCCGTCTTTTGCAAGCTGTTTCGCTTTGCTTTCACGAGGGCTTCACCACTTCCCTTTCCTATTTTCTTGCGCGCGACCCCGGGACCTAACTGCGCTAGTGCAAAAGAAAAAAAAAGTTTCTCTTTTTTTTTTTTTAGGTTCTGTGGATTTTTTTTTTTGCCGCCTTTTCGCAAGCGGTTTTGTTTCGCTTTGCTTAGGCGAGGGCTTCTCCGCTTCTTTTTCTTAACTCTTTGCGCACGGCGCGCGACCCAATAACCTAACTGCGCTGTGCAAAAAAAAAAGAGCTCTTTTTAATGCTTTTTTTTTTGCTTCCGTTGGATCTTCTTTTATTTTTTTAACGTCTTTTACAAGGCGTTTTGTTCGCTCACGCTGCCCATGCATTCGTGACCTCGCTGCACCAGGATAGAAAAGTGCGTTCATTTCGCGCGCGTGGGGGGAGGGGTCAAAATTTTGACGTCGGAGTTGGGGGTGCGTTTATTACGCGAGGGAAAAAAAAAGTCAAAATTTTGAGAGCCGACTTGGGGGTGCGTTTATTACGCGAGTGCGTTCATTGTGCGAGTAAATACGGTATGTCGAGTTGTATGCCATATAAGAAAATTCCGTCGTTTTAGTTTCGAAATTTTTTTAGCGTACACGTAAAAAGCATGATTCTAATTTATTATTATAAAAAAAATGTAGCACCACTGACTATCATAGGGAAATTCAAGGGTTTTCAAGCACCGCAACAAATTCAAGGACTTTCCAAGGTCTGGAAAATGGCATTTTCAAATTCAAGGGTTTTCAAGGTTTTCAAGCACCCGTGCGAACCCTGTTCTATAACTGCTGGCAGTTAACCATCTTACACGCAACAGTCTTAGATATATGGAAAAGAAAAAAAAAAGGCACTGGTTTTCTTGAAGTTGAAGACAGCTCCTCCTTGGGTAGCAGCCCTATATATGACGGGATGCCGCCCAAAGACTATATTATATTAGGTACACCTCTGTGCACCCCGCATTTCTGTTATTGAAGGACAGGTGTGAAAATACTGCTTTGAACTAAAAAGTGCAGTGTCATCTAGGAGCTAGGAGCTCGCACATTTAATTGCTGCAGTGGATCTTAAGGTTAACAGAGTAAGAAGACGATTCTCTAAAGAAGACTGTCTAAGAGCCTTGACCTAAAGTAGAACAAGAAGTGCGAAAGCATTTCTATAGAGAGTTCCTTTGAGAGAGAAGGTTTCACAAAATAAAAGACAACGCTACGAATTCTAAAAATGTTTTGAGATAAGAATACTTTGTTACTTTATCTTCTCTGAGCGTTCCACACATTCGAGCCACCGGCTGTTAAGTGAGGGTTTGAACTTGGATGAACTTATCCAAGGGCAAAGTTAGAAACTCGGAACTTCAATGCCGTACGTTTTAAGCCTCGTCGTTCAATCGCCACACTTGGGAACTAAAAACCTTTCGTGCTATTCCTTAGAGCAGTGGTTCCGAAATGGTAATCCGCAGACCCTTTGGGGTCCCCCTGACAGTCTCCTTAGGGTCCCCGAAGCCCTCAAATGTCCATCAAGCCAAGCAATAAAACCTTTTTTATTGATTTTGGCGTTTTTACGAAGCTAAATAGACCAAACCATCTGTGCCAAGTGACTGGGGCTTGGGACGAACCACAGAGAGCATTCTCGGTGGCAAAGCGAGGTGTCGAGCAAGTTCGCTTGCCCACCTGGTGGGAGGGTGCGAAGAAAGCGAGATACGGGCACGCGAGGCCCGGCAACTGGGGCTGCAACGTGCGGGTGCCCCTTCGCTGTCGGATGAGGAGCGTCGCTTTTAGGTCGGAGAAAGCTGCCGCGTGTGAGTGACTTTAGGAGTATGCGACCTCTATCTTTCATACGTTTTCTTCCCATAACTCGTTTGGTCTCGACACGCCCGGTTTTTCTGATCGACGTCGGCACCTATAAAGTTTAGTTGCGAGTCAGCACCGCCATTTGTCGGTCTTCTTTATGCTTTCCGTGTCGTTACGCCGTTTGTACCTCGAAGAGAACGAGACAAGCTTCGGAGGAGATGGGGAGTGGCGAAACGGCCGGGGCAGGCGATTGCACTGGATGTGAACGTCGCATTCCACTCCTGCTTGTGCGCTAGGTTTGACGGGGCTTTCTTTCGGAAATGCTACGGACGAAGACATTCGTGCTGCCGAGGCACGAAGCGCGCAGTTAAGTCTGTCCGTGCAACGTCACCATGAATCAACGCTACATCCCGCGTCACCTGTGCCTTCGTCGCGACAGTGCGGAAAAGTATGTTTTGCTCGGTTCACTCACCACAACCATCAGGCCCAAGCCAGAGCCTGTGTTGATGGCGATGGGGATGGGGCTCGCCTTGCCTGCCCGGCCCTGGACCAAGATGACGAAGGTGATTCCGTACGCCTTCACCAGGGTGCGTGTCGTCTCGTCGTAGTACTTGGGGTATCTGCAGCAGCCGGAAATGAATGTGCAACACCTCTCCTTGTCAGTTGCCTACTATCTTACCAATCCCACTATTTCTTGCTCCACTCGATATACACCTTTGAAACCTATACTGGATCCCGAAAATAGTGTGCAGCTCCATCAAAGGAGACGACACAAGGGCGTTGACCCTCACGAATAGTACTCGTGCAAAGGAAGCAGCTTCTAAAGCCTAGCACCCAAGCCTTCGACACCACTGTGCGGAACGTTTAAGATGAAGCTGAACCGAGGCAAGTTACTGGCATCTGCACTGATCGGTAAGCTGGTTGAAGCATGGGGCTACTGAAGCAGTTTCGATAGCCAATTCATGACCTCCACAAGGTATCTAATGAACAAAACGTGAAGCTGCGACAGGCACAGAACACTTTGCTGGAGCTGTTAATAGCGTCCAGGGAGAGATCGAGAGAAATTACCTTTGCTGCAAAGTAACAATAACAGTATTGCTATACATGCAAAAATTAATCTCAGTAATGTACTAATTTTTGACATCTAGACGGTCAATTGCACTTTTTAAATCGCTGTCTAGATGTTCAACCAACTAGCCCCTAATCGATCTTGATGAGATAATTTTTGACAAACTAACGAATACGTGCAATTTCCTTACTTATGTTTGGGAATGGGCATTGCTACTTATCAGCAATCCTAGGACTTTACACACTTGCCACTGCATCGTGCCGCCAGATCACATCACAATTGCAGAAGCTAACGGGGAAAGGTCGTTGAGGACACAAACCGACCAGTTTCGGCTGGCTTGCAGTTTTCCCACTTGGTGCCATCTCTTTTGCTGCAGTTGCAAATACTACAATAGTATACGTTTCACCTTATGTGTGAGCAAAGCCAAAGTTACAAGCACAAGCATGTTGCCCTGAACAATGCTTGCATCGCACGAGCGTGCGTGGTTAGCAGGGACACTGAAAGTCTGGAGCTCACTCTAGTAGCTTCTGCTATGCTCACACTTAAATTTAAACAGAGTAAAAGAAAACTAATGCAGGCTTGTGGGCCATTCGTAGCCTGCAAGTTTTCCCGCCTCGAGGCTCGTATTTCTGCGGAATCACGAGTGTTGTAGCCTGGTCACTGCAATGAGCTCATCATACTGCAACCATTTCAGCCAGGATCAGGTCTGTGCATTTGGGAGCCAGCATCCGGCCGTCACTCCAACCAAAGAGCGAGTCGGTGTCGATTTTCAAAAGCTATGGGCATTCATTCATTGTGCGATTCTAAGGTGGGTCTATCAATGAGCTTGCCTGAAGTTCCAGCCTTTGGCCAGCACAGCATTGGGATCGTCCAGCCTGGTGAAAGTGTACTTAGGTAGGCAGTACTTGGCGTCAAAGTCCAGGTTGCAGTCCCAGTTGATAAGGAGCTGAATGACTCCTCCCTGCAGTCAGAAAAGTGCACCCCCGATTTCAAAAAGTGGAAACTTTGGTGTGTGGACTATCTTGTTGGCGGACGAATCTAGAGTACATTTTTTAATTTTAGTGATTGTACCAACTGCCCTTTCTGCACTAATAGTAATGCAAAGTTGAAGGAACAGCATATAGTGACTCTGAATGCACCAACGTTACCTCGGATGGCATGCGCCTGGCGGATACTCATGAGGGTGCGGAAATACCTAGTCAGAAGGTGCGCCCTGCCTGTATTTAAGATGGCTCTTGCAAACTCGCACGGAGGCTCAGTATTAACCAAAGCATACAAAGCCACCCACGATAAATCGCTGCTGGATACTTTCAGAAAGCAACTTATGCCATCCCTTCAAATTCAAGATAATTTAAGGGAGGAAGTGGGTTCTCAAAAAATATTTTTTGTTTATTGGTCTATTTCAATGATTTTTAGCACAGGCATGGAGTTTATTGTGCTGATTTTATAACTGCAATCAGATTTCAGATAACTCTTCTTTGTCAAAAGTTATTAACAAAATAAAATATTAATTAGCTAATTTCAGGAAAAATTTTAAAATACCTTCCTATAAAAATTTTAATGAAAAAAAGGTATCAATTGCTTTCTAAAGAAATGCCATACAAGCTAAAGCTATTTTTATTTCTTTAGCACCATATAATCATGTAAAAAAATTAAAGTGAATAGAAGACATACAATAGCGGCTATAACAATGTCTAATAATGAAATGCCAGTTTTATATACCACAAAATATCATAATAAAAATAGCTTTAGCTTGCAGTCTAGTTCATTCCAAAGAAAATAGTACCAAGTTTATGAAAATCGGTTGAGCGCAAGTGAATCAAAAAGCCTCCCTGGCCGGAGAAGAGGCTGAAAAAACCAAAGCTGAGAAAATCGACTTTGAAATTTGGGTATGCATAACTAACAACATTGAAGCTTTAGACGGGTGGAATGCCTTTGGTTTGAATTTCATACTAAGGGAGAGACACGGGGTAGGGAAAGCAGCCCCATATACAACAGTTGGTTAGCCCTCAGAAGGGCTTTTTAGGGGACGCGGGGACGTTTTCAAAGCACCAGCTTGTGAAAGGGCGCGGCCATTCCGCACTGCTCACATTTGGTGGTCGCGAAGAACACGTTCAACATGTTCAAATCCACGATCACAAACTGCGTGCCGAAATCTGTCTCTTTATCCTCGACAGTGACATTGAGGAGGTCAAACTTCCGCTGTGTGGCAGACTTCGCGGCCAAATCCTGCTTCATCTCGTCAGCCCGCGACGCACGTTGAGCACTTTCGCTTGCCGTGTAGAAATGCGAGTCGAGTCGTGACGCACCAGGGCCGAAGCCGTCGTCTTTTTCATTGCTCACATCAGAGGCGGGCACCTCGGAAAATGATTCAGCTGCTGGCAGCTGAAATTGCCGCATGTCCGCCGCAAGCAACGCGGCTGGCGATGCGAGCGAAGTCCTTTTGTTCTACGCCCGACGCTTCCGCTTGCCGCACGCACGCTGCGTTGAAAGCTCCACGCTAGGCATCGCGATCACTACCGATGTCTCCTAAAGACGTTGAGCTAAACAAAGCAGCCGAACGCCAAGAAATAACGTGCTTGAAGCCAAAACGCAACCGCTAGCAGACGACGAACAACGATATCGGCTGCTTCCGACTCCTTCCGCGCCACGAGGAAGAAGAGGAGGGAGAGGAGAATGACATTTTTCAGGAGAGGAGGCATGCGCTTCGGCCAATAGCGACAGCGCTTGCTGCGGCTCGTGCTTCTTAGCCAATCGGTAGCTCGGTTTCTTTCTCCGGGGAATCGCGGTATTCTGTGCTTTTCCCGGGCGGACGCCATTTTTAATGGCGCCAAAAATGTAGATAAAGAAGCAAGCTTTCGAACGAGACCAAAATGGCCGCGCTTGGGCGCACACCGGCGGAGCGCGGAAGGCGCGCGTTTCGACGTCGGTTTTCTCTTTCGGGAGGTTTTGGGCGCGTTCCGCGCGACGTAATTATCGTTTTTTTATACTTTGAGTTTGAATTACGCTATAATATTTTGGAGAGGTGTGCTTGGATATGTAAGGCACCCAAATACAGAATTTTTGAAAAGTCAACTTTTTCGCGATTTTTTGCATTTTTAGGACCCGCGTCCCCCTTAACTCAGGACAATCATACAAACTTTTCAATGTAAATTCCTAAAACACATTCCATCAGTCAAAAAAAAAAAAAAATTAAACATGTCTACAGTCAAACTTTTATAACGAAGTCCACGGGATCAGCAAACTTTCTCGTAGTAGGGCGATTTCAATCAAGATCGACCAAAGGGTGGCTGGTCGACATTTTTAAATCAACTCATGTTTTTATATGCCATTGTCTAGTGTCTGGTACAAACAAATCCACACTTAGTTTTGACAAAAAAAAGAATTTGGGCACAGGAAATGTTGAGGCATAAAGAGGTAGCTTCTGCAATTGTAATGGAGGGGCTGATGGAGGGGCACATTTGAAAGTGAACAACTGAAACGATAAAATTAGGAGAATTTTAATACGTTTTAAAAACAAACTATGGGTACAGCTTGCTTGTAATATATATAGTAATAATATTTATTTACCTTATATTTCTTTTTCAAAAAATTTCCAAACATGCCTGCTCGAACGACAAATGAAAAAATTCAGAGGCCTGTATCCCATGAAATAATTTAATCACCATCATATACCTGTACCTAGCGGTGGCACTAGGTACAGGGCCGAAAATCATCATCATCGGGCTTGCTTGGCTAGCTCTCCAGGTAGTAGAAATGGGCTCATTTGCCCAAATTACACTCATTGCTTTTCAGCGCAACGCACATAGATTTTTGTAAGGGAGCGGCAGGTTAAAATTTCAGTGTTGTTCTATATCCTTGTGTGCTAAATTTTGCCCATCAGTTTCCCTTCTGTTGTTATTCGCGTTTCTCTCAAGTGTTTCTCAGATGCCGTCTCGCTATGACTTCATTTGCTATCGGCAGGGCGTTGATGGCTTCGGCCCTTTGGCCGTGGTGGAATTTTCTGCTACAATCCCTCCCACTGTTCAATGATGATCGGCGCAGGTTTCTTGGATCGAGCCAGATTGGGAATCTTGGTCGATCTTGACGAACATTGGTGCGTCGGTCAAATGAGCGACGCACCAATGTTGGAAGACGGCGTAAAATAGCTGCGACTGCCCATTAAAATACTTTTTCTACATATACTCTCGTTCGTGCAGGTCCTTTCAAATGCGCCGATGTACATGCAAAAACAGAAAACGAGTGCAAGCATTGCCCGAATGGAATCGTTGTAAAGCGGAGTGGCGCATATTTAACGGCGTGAGCAAAACGTAAGTAGGCGCGAGCGGGCGCGGGCATTTCACAGCAACATAGTCACGTGGCGCCATCTAGACAGAAGGTTGCACAGAAACAAATTATTTGAACCCAAAACCAAGAAAGAGCGGTGCAGCTCGGCGACGACAATTGAAGCCCTGGAGCTTGCGGCGGAGGTGCGTGCGGCGGCGGTTTGAATTATTGCCGCTGCTGCAGAATTTCTTTCTCTATGTGCGTCACTTGAAAGCAAGGATTTACGTGAAATCGATTACGTCTCACCTAGGAAGTTTGTAATATCGGTCGTTTTTACTTTGTGGGGCCATGCAATTGCTTCATTAAACAAATATTTGTTAAACAGGAATTTGTCGAGTAGTCGGAGAAACACATTAAACACATAAGAGATGGGCTAAGACTTTATTCTACTTCGTTAAATGGGTGTTTTGGTAGTAGAGGCATTTGTTTGATTGTACCTCAGAAGGCATATTTGATTCTTTCAAATATACAGCCAACACCAGACTCTCAATTATAAATTCAATATCTAACTCTGCCGACCTTGCCTGAGAAGCAAGTGTAGCACAATACATTTGTTGGTTTAGTCCTCTACAGAAGTTGGTACGCAAGCTAGAGCATCTTTAGTCCTCACAAATTCACTCAAATTAATCAAAAGGTTGCTGAAGGGGAAGCGTGCAGTGATACAGACTCTGACATTTGTTTGAGAAGTAATGAGTCAGCCTGTGGCTACATTTCTACAAGCTGTAAAAAGATGGACCTTTAAAAAAGAAATCGCCCGACTTCAGATATTTCATTGATTCCAGTAAAGGTTTAATAGCACTTGATAGGGTTTTTAGTAAGCAGCCCTTGCTATTGGAATGATATGCAATGTGACATGTGGTGAGGGAATTGCAAATGTATAAACGACTTCTCTTCACTAAGGTAGCAAATTAGGCTGGTTAATAAACATTATTACCCATTATTATGTAATAATGTTAACCAACATTATTACATAATCGGTGTTTACTGAGCTGTCTGTCCTCAGCATGTAGAGGACTTACCTTCACCACCATATCTTTGGGGGCACTGAATTGTTTTCTCCGAAATGCGGCCGCACGCACAGTTTAATTGAAATACCTTCGCGCCTTCTAGACTATTCTAATAAATCGTGATCTGCAGCTCTGTTCCTCTGCAACAAAGGAGGGGAGAAAATGTTAACTCACTGCTCCTCCCCCTCCAACAAGGTGCTATGCCATTGGTTGTGCGTGTGTTATTCATTTATTCAATTGTTTATTTTGTGTGCTCATGAACAGCTGATGCCTTGATAATGATGCACAATGAGATTACAAATTAATCAGAAATTTCAATGCTAAAAAATTAGTTAAAAAACATCAATATTCACTGCACCGAGGCCACTATACGTACAAGTGTTGTTTGCGGGTCTTGGGCCAATTGAGATTAGTATTTGATTAACAAAGAAAGCATGAGAAACTTGCAAAACTCGCCGAATATGAATAGATGAAACGAGACCAGGGCAATGGATTAATCCAAGAAGGCTTTTATACAGCTATATTGCGTCTCGCTCACACCTTCTTGAACTCAAAGTAGGGCAATTGCGTTGTTTCCAATGTCTCCTAAGCTATGCCACGACTAAAGCTATGATGTCGAACCACCAGACGTTCTCTGTTGCTAACACTGTCCCCCGTGGCTTTGCATACGGTGCAACCAACACGAGTAAGCAAGACCCGTGGAGGGTAACCCCATCAAGCTGTCGCCTTAGAAGCACACGTCACCTTCACTGCCACTTCTTGAAAGTCGACCCCAGCTTCCTCGACAATGTCACCCAGCCTGAACACCGGGCACAGTGGGTCGCTGTCGGAATCGTAACGACAGTACTTGAGGTAAGTGCTGTTGTCACTGGCTTGAATGTTGCTCCTGCATTGCAAGCAAAAATAGAAGCGCATAAATTACCGAGCGGAAGAAAAAAAATATTACATTTGCATGCCTTTGCAAATATTTGGGCTCGCTAACACAATGGATTTTCACAGGGTCACTTCAGCTTATAAGGATTACGTTTGAGAGAAACTAATACCGTGTACACGTGTACCAAACTACAAGTTCAAGATCTTAAACCAAGAAGAACTTCTCCACTTATCAAAAGATTTGACCACTTCGAAGAGAGACATTTTCATTGTTTCAGTAGTCTAGAACCTACAGTTATTGAGAAGTTCTACTCCAAGTACAGTAGGGCATTTTCAGATAAGATTGAACAACCATGTCGGTTGACCATTTTTAATTTTGATGATTAATAACAAATGACTGCATCTCCACGTGGTGAATGATGTTGATCGGGGCGAAGCTCTGGTGGTGCTGATGATACTGATTTTATTGTTCATAGGTAGTGCTGATGGTGCTGATTTTTTTTTTTTTTATTGCTCATAGGTAGTGCTGAGTTCCGGGTTGCGTTCTGACTTCATTATTACTGCTTTATGGTTGGTGAAATGCAGAGCCAGTGGTTCTTCTAGCGGATCAGCTTGGATCCGCTAGAAGCCGTGGGAACGCATCTCCACTGCTTAAGTCAACGGTCCATGTCAGAAAGAGAATGTGTAGTATGGAACGTAGTTATATACGCATTTGAGCATTTGACCACAGCGCCCTCTCATCTACAAACGTTGAGCCAATGCATGCAAAGTTTAACGCGATTATATACGCATTTGACCGCAGCGCCCTCTCCTGTATAGACGTTGAGCGGCTACATGCAACGTTTCATCCATGACATGCCCAGCTCTTGAGTTACTACCACATCTCAGAGCCCCCTACTCGTCCCGCAGTTGTGGCCGAGTGGTTAAGGCGATGGACTAGAAATCCATTGGGGTCTCCCTGCACAGGTTCGAATCCTGTCGACTGCACAAACATTTTTTTCTTTTTTTAAGAAGACAGATGGGATGGCAATCGATGTGAGCACGGACGCCGGACGGACGGACGGACAAGGCTAGACCCTAAGGAGCTTCGCCCCTAAAATATATTTTGCTGGCTTTATGCCCAGGAAAATAAAACTAATCCTTGTTTTCAAAAAAAAAAAATATTGTCTTTGCGAAAAAAATTTGCAGCACCCTTTCAGTCATGTGCGCGTCTTGCGTATCGCGATGTTGACATTTTGGGCGTCTCCCCCCAAAAAAAACTGTTCTGGCTACGGGTTTAGAAATACTGTAAAACGACTTAATTTTCGCGGGCTCAAATTTTCGCGAATCAGGCCAACGCTGGAAATTTCAAATTATTCGCGGGTTCCAATTTTCGCGAATCGAGTGTAGCTTCCGTAGCATTCACATATTGCCCGTATTGTTCACGGGACGTATTTTTCGTGTTTGTAGGCGATTCGCGAAATTCGCAAAAATTAGGTCCTTGCGAAAATTTAGTCGTTTACAGTATTCACTGACAAATTAGGCATAGGAAGGATTGACAAAAAGTATTAATCACCAAGTATTAGGGTAGTTATTTTGAGAAAAAAATCACAAACACGGCACATTGCACAATAGCGCTCTGGATTAAAAAATATTTTTCTCCGTATCTATAAAAGCTAAGGTCTTCGAACTTCGCCAGTGTGTTGCCCTGTATATAGTTAATCTTTACGTGAAATACTGCTGTCCTGGTTAGCGGGACAAATTTACAAGAATTGTTCATACAGGGGCATTTAACTAAAAATGCATTATTTTGAAAATTATTTAAAAAAATAGGCCATTTGTAATATTCTTTAAACTCTCTGAAATTAATGTTTATAATATGCACTAACAGAGTCTGCAAAAACATAATGCAATATTTGTGTGGCTTTTAAGTTATTAAGCAAGAAACATGGTTGAATTGACGCTAACCCGGTTGACATACCTAAATGGGGCGTGCACATACCCGTTCTTCACAATTTTTTTATTATTAAAAAGCGTAAAAATGCTACGGGCTGGTCAGGATAAGACAAATTGACAGCACAGAGGTGGACGATAGTTTTGAAGGGAAAATTCCTAATACATTTTCGTACAACTGACCCGAAAATGCCCATGGACTGGAGCGATCGAGGTGCGTCACTGTAACATGCTTCGCGATGCCTGTCATCAGATTGTTTGTAACTTAATTTATAAGACAACGATTTAGAGAATCGTGAAATCCAATTTGGGTATGCTTATCTGACCTTCGTAAGTGATGGTGCAGCAAGCCACTTTAAGAACAAGCCACACACGAGCTGTAAAGCCACAAATACATGTCAACGAGGTGTATTTCTCCCGCAACTTGACATGGCAAGAGTGCCTGTGATTGAATCGGGGTCCGTGTCAAGCGCCAGACAACGTTGTACAGCCTCCGACGGCCCACAAAGTCGGTGATCAAGTCGGCGTCAGAGATGGTTGTTCCACTGAACACTAAACTGCCGAACATGAAGCAAACCCACCTCCCGAAAGCTGACGTCCAAGCGTTCAGGGACATGAAAGCAAAGGACTGGGACTCTGTTTCCGTTGTGCATGGAATTC
This sequence comes from Ixodes ricinus, assembly GCA_037355805.1. NCBI lineage: Eukaryota > Metazoa > Arthropoda > Arachnida > Ixodida > Ixodidae > Ixodes > Ixodes ricinus. The sequence continues at coordinate 41,503 of JAZHYW010043500.1, forward strand.
AGTCCTGTCAATTGTGGCAGTGTACGCGGTCCGACACTTCACAACCACAGCTGTTTTAGCAAGAACAGTAGCCGCAGAAAAGAGATATCTTTAAAAGTAAAGTCTCTTATGGCTGCGAAAAGCAGATCGAGGTCGCGAGATTGCGGTGCAACTGAGAAGAAACGAACAGTGATCGCTACAGGCAAAACGGGAAAAGATGTTCCTCCTCGGAGTGCCAGGAGAGCGCCGTGACCGACTCAGGTCAGCGTCAGGCAGAAAGAATGCACGCGACAAGCTCCGAATGTGCGCACACGATCTTGATTAATTAACCTGGTTTCAATTGTACCACTTTAAACATGTGTTCTTTCTTATCACTATTTAAACCTGGTCGTCAGCAGCCCAGCCTCCCCACGAAGGGTAAGCTCTGAAATTTACTGATCCGAGAAATCTGTATTTAAATTGTTGACTTGCTGGTTCAAACTCACCTGTAATCTTTTGTATGAATTCTTATTTTTCACAAACTCCTGTCACAGTGCTTTCTCTTCACAGACTTCCTACATTTTTTGACCCCTTGCTTGCCCTTGTTTGAATTCGGCAACGTCCCATCTTTCTCTACTCCCGTTACGCCAATTCTGTATATTTGAAACCCTGTAAAACCCTGTAACAGGCACCGCGAAGCATGTTACAGGGTGGCACACTCCGACCACTCCGGTCCATGGGCATTTTTGGGTCGGTTCTACGAAAATGTATTAGGAATCTTCCCTTCAAAACTATTGTCCACCTCTGTGCTGTCAATTGGTCTTTTCCTGACCAGCCCGTAGCATTTTTGTGCTTTTTAATAAAATGAAATTGTGAAGAACGGGTATGTGCATGTCCCATTTATGGCAACCGCATTAGCGTGAATTTGGCCATGTTTCTCGCTTAATAACTTAAAAGCCACACACAAATATTGCATCATGTTTTTGCAGACCCTGTTAGTACATGTTACAAAACATTAATTTGAGAGAGTTTAAAGAATATTAAAGTTGACATTTTTTTAAAAAATGGTTTTCGAAATAATGTGTTTTTAGTTGAATGCCCCTGTGTGAGCAATTCTTGTAAATTTCTCCCGCTAACCAGGACAACAATATTTCACGCGAAGATTAACTATATACAGGGCACCACACTGGCAAAGTTTGAAGACCTTAGCTTTTATAGATACGGAAAAAAATATTCTTTAATCCAGAGCGTAACTGCGCAATGTGCCGTGTTTGCGATATTTTTTTCTCAAAATAACTACCATATTAGTTGGTGATTAATACTTTTTGTCAATCCTTCCTATGCCTAATTTGTCAGTGAATATTTGTAGACCTGTAGCCAGAACAGCTTTTGAAAGAAGCCGCCCGAAATGTCAACGTTGTGTGTCAACGCATACGTGACTGAGAGGGTGCTTACAAATGTTTTTTAGCAAAGACAAAAAAATTTTTTTTTTTTAAAACAGGATAGTTTTATTTTTTAGGCATAATGGCAGCAAAATATATTTTTTTCATCGAAATTAAAAATGGTCATCGGACATGGTTGTTCGATCTTATCTGAAAACGCCCAGTAGACTCTAGCAATAGTTCAAACTCTGATATTTTGTAGTTATGATTAATTCAAACAAATTTAAAAATTTTGGTTGTCCCGTCATGTTTTTAATGTATTCAGAAGCAACTTGATTCGAACTGCGTTTTCGTGTAATTCATGCTTTTTGTTTTTGCAGGCCCCTTTGAGTGTGCTTCTTTCCTAGCACCGGTGCACTGCAAGGGGCAACACCACTGAGCTTGCTTCCAAGGGTTTTTGCTTCTCAGCAGTGCACTGGTGCTCGGTAGAAGCACACTCAACGGGGCTCAGAGAGAGAGAGGGAGAGGTCAGAAAAGGAAGAACAGAGAGGTTAACCTAGGTTAAACTCTCTGTTCTTCAACGGGGCTCAAGCAGGGCACTATGAGCTATGAAAACGGGCATGCACGCGGAAATTTCCATAGCAACATGTGCAGACGCCGTGACGTGGCAGCATGGCATGGGTCCACCTCGCAGTGTCCCCGCAAGTTGCTATGAAAACTGCCGCTGCGGTGCCCGCTTTCATCGCTCATGTGTCTCCAACTTAATAGTTCCCGTTAGACACCCTCTTCCCCTGATGAACAAACTTCATTTTGTTTCGAGTTGTCATGTGCTGTCTAAGCAATCCACGATAAACAACATTTTTGAGAAGTAAATAAACTTATGAAATACATTTCACAGATGTTTCACGTATGGCATAGCTGTTTATGATCATAGGCCTATGTAGAGGAAATTATCAAATATCTGCTTTGTATGTGCAGCCATTCATATGGCAAATTAGAATTTTATCTTGAATCATACTTAGATGACTTTTTGATAAATAAAACTTTAGATAATTCTAACAAAATTGGTGGCATCCTGGAGTTTGAAATAATGAGCCTACTGTACCTCAAACTTCCATTTGTGTTGAAACACACGATGATGCCCGTCAGTAAGGGCATCACATGTGCAATTTTATCTCTTAAATAATCCTTTGGCACCAAATGCCTTTCAACTGAATTTCTCATTTAAAGGGGCCACAACACAATAACGGATTTGAATGTATCACTATACTTCGTTTCCAGCTTGGGTTCAGATGCAGCCGATGCTACAAGCGCGAGCTCCGGGCTTCCAGCGGCCCTGCCAAGCACACGCGCAGTACAGGCACTGTTCAGGGCCACACGCTCGTGCTTGTAGCATCGGCTGCGTCTGGGCCCAAGCTGAAACGAAGTATAATGGCATGTGTCACTGCATCACTAACAGCTGGCCACGAGCTAGAAGAGCAGGCATTGAAGCACTTTTGGGGCACTATCTGTCGAGACTCATTTCACCGGTGAGGAAAGGAGTGAGAGCTGACTTGGCTTTTCATCATCTCCTTTGGTAAAAGTTAACACACCGAAATGCCTAAAATGATAATGCATTCCTTTTCTGTGTTCTTTGGTTATTCGGGATTTAGTGGAGTCACTATTTACAAAATGGACAGTTATTAGTGCTGTAGCTAACCCCCCTCCCCACTTTCGTGAAACTTTCTGGCCTCCTCTGGCTATGCACCAATTCAGTTTCCGCACTAAATTTGACGGAAAAACTTATGTCACGTGACTTGACATCATGAGACCTACAAACAAATTCAGGTTCGAGGCAAAATTTAGTGGAAAATTTACGTCACGTGACCTATGCACCAATTCAGCTTTGCTGATTTCGGCGGGAAAACTGATGTCCCGTGAATTACGCATCAAATCAATTTCCCCGCTAAATTTGGCATAAAAAAAATAAATGAATGTCACGTGACCCGACGTCACGAGTCCTACAGACAAATTCAGGTTCCCCACAACATTGAGAGGAAAATTTATGTCACGTGTCCTATGTATGCACCAATTCAGGTTCCCCGCTATATTTACCAAAAAGTTTGATGTCACGTGACCTATATACCATATTCACTTTCCCCATTAAATTTAGCGGAAAAACCTATGTCACAACCTCACGCACCAGTTCAGTTCCCCTGCTAAATTTGGCGGGAAATTGAACTCATAAAAT
>JAZHYW010043501.1:0-105540 GCA_037355805.1 Ixodes ricinus
TTCTATGATGTATGACAAGTGAAAAATATTTTGAGATTTCTGATATATGGTTGCGTAGCAGGTGTCAACAAACATGACCTAAACGGCTTAAAAATTAAATTTGCCGTTCTGCCGCTTACTGAATTTTTTTTTAATATTATGTTTGTTTGTTTTTTTTTGCAAAATCTTTTTTATTTACGTTCCCTACACATATTGAGAAGTACCACATAAACAAAAACAAAACATAGTCTGAACTCGCGTACTTGATTTTCTCTAAACAGAGCTCTTAACTTTTCTTTTCTTTTTAGTAACTTTTTAGCTCCACTTTAAGTGACTACCAGTTCACCAGCCTGGCACCCGACATCCGAAACACAAAATGTTTCGGTTAAAGGTCATGAAAACAGTGGGCGTCACCGGGTCAGCAGCACCCAGGGCCAGGCTATCTCCTTGAGCTGGTAGCCACCTTCAATATAAACCACATGTCCCAGTGGTAATGCGTAAGCTTTCGTAACGTAACGTACTGTCACGTGAAAACGATGCTGTGAACCTAAAGCCCTCTATCCTGGGAAGAGTGGCGTCATTGATTATTGTGGAAATGCTCGAGAGACGATACCGCGCATACTTCTGGGAAATTCGCAGCGTCGATCCCAAACAAGTGGAACCACGATGACTGCTGCCGGGTCGGCGGCGGAATACTATGTCGTGGCTGCGCTGTATGATCTTCCCGGGCTGCGCGTTTGTCACCTCATTGCTACAGGCGCGCTGCTGGATTTCTGCGGCATGGGGGCTGCCGTTTATGTGAACTCGATTTTATTATGCCGCTACTGGAGTGGTATCCAGCGGGCGCAATAACAGCGTATCTTTAACCTTTATGACGCGCTGGGCGTGCTGGCGCGCTCGACAGCGCAACGCCACGGCGGCAACGCTGACATGGGGCATGGCTATGGCGCTGCCGGGCGCTGGCTGTCATCGGTTACACTGCCGCGCGTTCAGCAGGTTGGTTGCGTGATGCTGGCGGGCAATATGGCCCTGAACCGTTGCCACATTACCTGGGCGCGCAGTATGGCAGGACATGCAAACCCGGAACTGCTGGCATCGCCTGGCGAAGCGTCTGGACTGGCTAAAACAATGCTCAACAATCATCGCCAGCAGGAAGGGACATTGAACGCCGCTATGGAACAAACTGTCGTGTGCTGGTGCCAGTCGGTGAGTTAAAGCGCGATGAATCGACAAATGACATCAACCTTCTGCCGGGCTTTGTGCCGTGCGCCAGATATCGGTGAAGGAGCAACCGCTGTTCTGCGTAAAACCCTCGATGTATTCATGCTCTGGGTAGCGATATGTATTGTGCTGGTCATGCTGACCTCGACCGGCTGCTGGCGTTTGCTGTTCGATAAGCGGTCTGGACGCTGGTATGGTGACACTCTCGAAATGATGCCGTGTCTTCTCAGCCAGTATGGCGGTCGAACACATTCTTCGTCGCTATCAGGAACGCAGCCTTTCTTCTTTCAGGCGCCATTTCATGTTCAGCGTCAGCGTTCGCTGAAGAGTCGACGCCACATTAATCATTTTAGTTAAGACCTGCTGATTGGCGGAAGTAACGTCGACTTGGTGCAACGTCACTATGGGCGAGGTCGTTCTCCTTTAGATTTAAAATTGCCGGAAAATTTAATCGCGTGACCTCTGACACATTCAAATTCCCTCTCTTCATTGGCGAGATGAACTCTTGATTCACTGAAACGTAATTTCGACAATTACTGAAACTGCCGGGCGAGAGGAACATGGAGAAGAAGAGTACGGAGGGCGGACGGAAGAGAGGAAGGAAAGGAGGGAGGGACAGACGGAGGGAGGGAGGGGGGGGGCCGGGCCGGAGGGAGGGGCGCTATCCTTCCATCCTCTCTCTCAGGCTGCTCTCTGTTCGACGCTACGAGATTTGCTCGACATCTTTTTAACTCTCCTGCAACGGCGGAAAAGAGTTTCTTACTCAGGCCATTTTCTGGCTAACAACGCTTAACTCCGGACCGTTTCTGCGGGAGGACAGGCATCAGGCGGGTTATTCGTCGAAACCCGCTGATTGTAATGAAATTGCGGCATATTCCTGGCTCAAATTTATTTGGACTGCTGACTCATTGTTCTTGATAGTGTTTCTGCCGCTGGTGGATGTCCCGGCGTTATCTTTCATGGTGCATGTGGGGCATCTGCCTGCAGCGCAAAGAGTTGCGCTGGTGGGCAAATTCTCTCTACGGAAGGGCATCTTGCTGTTGGGCGTTCTCGACGCTCTTCAGGCAAACATCTCGATATTGTGACCGTTAAAGTGAAGCGGAGCGTACTGAACGTGCGTGGCTCTCTTTATGGCTGACGCGCATCTCGGGTAAAACGTTGTTTTATTCTATATCCGTCATCATATTCTTATCGCGTGCCTGCAGGTCGATCTCGGCGGCGAGGATTATGATTCATCATGATCGACGCTGGATATCGAAACCTGCGTCTGCTGATTCTCTGTCTTATTCCAGCGCGTGGATACCTATTCTCACGAACGCCATGGTGCTCTATTTTCTTTCTTCTTTGACGGCACCTGATTCTGCCATTTTGAATCTCGGACCGCTCTTTCAGAAGTGAAAGCGCGTCTTTATGTGGTGCTCAACGGTAAACAGGGCTTTGAATTCTGCGGCAACTGCTGGCTGCAGAATGCTTATCCTGAAATATGCTGCAAACTAAGTATTGCTGGGTCCCGTGCTGCTGTCATAACAAAGGTATGCAGACTCTTTGCATGTCGGTCTGGCTGCCATATTCTGTACTGCGGTGCGGTATTCGGACCGGGATCACCGGTTAAGCCAGCTGCCTTCAGCTAACCTGAGGTCTGCAGCTCTCTTCCTGTACGGCGTCATCAGCCCTTCGACGCGGTGGGCTGGCGCCTGTAATATTCGTTTTTCGATGTCATCAGCTTGTCAGGAATTATAGCGTGCTTCTTTATCTGGTGCATTAAGGTCGTAAATGGCGTGCCGCAGATGACCTTGATAGCGTTCTATCGACGATATCGGTGCAATGTTCAGCGGCCTGGGCATGTATCCCCTTGAACACCATATGTTGCCGCAGCAGGAAGTGAAGCGCGGAAATATTGCGTTAACTGACGCTCTGAAGTCAGGAAACAGCCTTGCCGGATCACCGAACAAGGCTCGCGCTCTTCTCTATGAGCCATCAAAAATGAAAGTGGTATCGTTAACCATTGTTGTTATTTAATAACACCTCAAAAGCGCCCTTTCAGGCATTGTATGAGGGGGAGTACATTTTTGACAAAAATATTACAACAATAAATTTATTACATATTTGCCTAAAGACAAGAATCAGTGCAAATATGCAAACTCAAGAAAAGAACATTCGTACACAAACAAAAATAACATCATATACCTCAGAAGAAGAACACTCGTACACAAACAGAACATCATGCCAACCAGGCTACAGGAAAAAAGAAATTAAACTATCTTCGCACATGAAAAACAAAAAGACTGTCTACTAATCATTTCTGGGAAAAGTGGAACAAACGTTCACATGTGTAGGTGGTCCCATTTTTATCTGGCCCAAGTTTACTGGCACAGGCCGCCACTGATTCGGAAGCTTCTTTGTCGCGGTGAAATTGCGAGGATAAAAAGGGACTATTTCTTTGTGCTTGCTTTCGCAAAGCTTGATGACGTACTTGTGGAATCGAAACCACCCGCCTGACGACAGTCGAGCGCGGCTCATGGATTGGACACGAGAACTGCGTGAGCACTCGACTTCGGCTCGTAACAAGCAATGCCTCAGCGGGCACTTGGGAAATGGCGGCTCATGTCCACGGCGGAAGAAACAGACGTTTCTTCCACCGTGCTCGTGTCCAAGCACTGCGGTGATGAGGATATCCGAACTCTAACAATGCCTGGAGCTCAGCACGCATTTTCTAAACTTTGCCGACCTCAGCGCGTGACTATAACTAACGTTGGCGGCATAGGATAGATGCACCAGGCCACGTAGGCTTGTTCTGGCTTCGAGTTGACGGGATGAACGATGCTCATATTTCTCAATTCTTTTTTGGCGACTGCCATTGACTAGAAATAAGAACTAAGGCAAGTTCATTCAGGTATTAACGCTAGGGAGTGATTCTAAGTAGTATTTAGCGAAAGTAGAAAAAATCGTTTCATGGCACCTTTAAAGACGCCAGGCTAGCCATGGCACTGCACTATTAGCGGCGAGATGTTTTGGTGGCGCCCTCCTATGGTTCCCCTTGTGACGTCATTACCTTGCGAACAACAAGTTCGATGGTGTTTGTTAATAGCATGGTGGAAGCTTGAAATCATTGCGCTCTCAAAGGAACACTGCCACCACCGTCAAAATTAAAGTTCTTTCATTCCTCTTATTTCCGTCGATGATAAATCCTTTTCTGACGTCATAGTCAGCGTTCGGCCAATCGTGGAAGACCGACCACAGCGACGCTTTCGGTCGCGCACGTCGCCAATAGCTAGATTTCTGCAGAGTAACAGTGTCGCCATACTATTGCAATCTGCAGAGCAAGGTCACATTGCCTATGCGCGTTGGAAAATCCTTTTACGTCCCGACGCACGTGCGTTCCCGTGGAAAAACTAGGCAAAACAGCATGGCCCAAGTGTCTCAAGCCGTTGCTCAAGGATGTACAGTGCAATCAATTTCCAACGATACGATACCACATAAAATGATGTACCGCTTACAACGATCAGTTTCTAGGTGTCTCGACTAGAAACGATCATTTCCTAGTTCAGATACTACGATGATCGGTTATGACGATTGAAATTTCAGGTTTTCTCATTATCGTCGTAAGTGGATTGCACTGTATACAGAGAGAAACTGAAGGAAAAGATGAGAGCGCGCGATGACGTCAAAGTGCCAAGCTCTGATTGGAAGGATAGCGGGTAGACGGGAAGGCTAGCTGCATGCCTGTTGTCTGTCTCCCTCCAATCAGAGCGAACAAAAGCGTCGTCTGCTCCTCGGGCATGGACTGCAGCGTTCAAACGCTGGACGCCCTAGCTCTGACGTCACCGCCAGTGGCGGATCCAAGGGGGGGGGGGGGGGGCGGCCCGCCCCTCCTAAACGAAGTCGTCCCCCCCTCCCCCCTTCTCGGAGGGCAATTTGACATGGGTGGACCCGCCGGTGCACAAGGAAGGATGGGAGAATAGTATCCTTACAAATCCCCCCCCCCCCCAAAACGGAGTTCTGGATCCGCCCCTGGTCACCGCACGCTCTCATCCTTTCCTCTCCCTCAGTTTCTCTCCGTATTGAGCCTCGTTGCGGTAGCCTTTTCTAGTGGTGAATTCGCATATGGTGCTCTCAGCGCGCTCTAGAGCGCTCTTTCGAGAACGCGCCAGATCGGGAGGTGGAAAAAGAGCGCGGCGACGTGAGCGCGTGGTTCATTACGAGGCCTTCCCTCCCTCTGAGAGCACTCTCTGGGTCAGGGAGTTCTCTCGGAGGCAGGAAAGCCCTCGGAATGAACCATGCGGCGATCACGTCGCCACGCTCTTTTTCCACCACCCGAATCTGGCGCGCTCTAGAAGCGCACTGAAAGCACCACGCGAATTCACTATAGAGATCCGATGCAGAAGAAAAAAGAAAAAAAAGGAAGAGGAGGAGGCTTGTGACAAGCACGAGATGTCTCGGTATTCGACGTATCGAAAAGAAAAGACGAAGAAGAAAAGGAAGCGGGGAGGGCAATCGTTGGCCTTTTTTCATCGTCCGTCGTCGCCAGTCAGGGGCAAAATTACCCAAGGTAAGTAAATGAAACCGTGAAATTTGTGTCGTTGGTATACGTTGACGTCGCCTAGCCACATATTCCACGTGCTTATATAGCCCCACCTCCGGGCAGACGAGTGCGCGGATATTAGAATCAATGACCGTAATGGACATTTTTCTTTCAAAAGTTCTGCGCATGCGCACGCTGCATTCCACTAGCGAGCGATTCCTCCAGGTTCTTTGGCACAGAGCATGGTGTAATATATATATGGGTGGTTTCATCTCAACTCAGGCACGGATTTGGGAACGAATTTTTAATTTTGACGAAAAAAATATATGTTTTGGGGAAAGCCCTTCTGTGACAAGGAGTGCAAACCGCAAGTTCGGGCGATCTTTCGTTCTCGAGTTATGGACATCTTAAGCAGCCGAGGCGCAAACTGACCTTTCTCTCGCCTGTCGGAGGTGTCGATCATGTTTCACTCCTTTCAAATTTTTGCGTTTATTTGGTAGTGCAATGTAACTTTTTTCGGCCACTCTCAGAATATCGATTATTTATGGTCAATACTTTTATTGTGATTATCTATCTTCACTTTTGTTTTAAATATTGTCAAAGTGTGTCCCTTTGACAATATTTGTCAAAGTTTGACTAGCTCTTCCATGTGACCTATTTGAGATATCGTAACATATTTAGTATTTTTAGAAAGCTGAGAGTATACTCTTTCTATTGACAACAATGTTAATGTTCTGTATAAAAGAGAAAGGGCAGCATATTATCGTAAATCAAGGACTATTTCAAAATTTTTGCAAATTGGAGGTCGATTTTCTAAAAAAACCACCTCTTATTTGGCTGCTTTTTTTCTCTAGCTAGCTTTTGCAGTGCTTTATAAAGTAATATAAATAGAAAATGTAATATTTTGTTTGTATGGCAGCTATAAAAGCTTGAAGTATGATTTTGTTTGACTGTTTTGGCACTAAATCAACCTACTCGCAAAAATACACTAATTCAAAATTGGCGCCTCTTCTTTTTTAATAGATACCTGTGAACACTATTATTCTCTGATAAATAATTTTAACGCAATTATTTATAGGAAATATATTTTAGAAAATTTGCCAATATGACGTTTTTGGACAATATTTGTCAAAGTTTACCAGCTCTTCCGTGTGACCTATATGAGGCGTCTTAATATAGTATTTTCAGAAAGCTTAGAGTATACTCTTTCTAATGATAACAAATTTGATGTTGTGTTTAAAGGAGAAAGGGCAGTATTTGTTTGTGAAGCAAGGACTATTTCAAAAATTTTGCGAATCGGAGGTCGATTTTCTAAAAATCCTACCTTTTATTTGGCTAATTGTTTTCTCTAGCTACCTATTGCAGTACTTTATAAAGTAAAATAAACAGAAAATGTAATATTTTGTTTGTATGGTGGCTATAAAAGATCACGTTTTGGTTTTTGTTCACTTGTCACCCAGTAATACAAGTGACTCACAAAAATACACTAACTCATAATTAACTCCTCTGAAATTTTTAGTAGCTACCTGTAAATTCCTTTAATAAAAGATGCAAATGGCGAGTTATGCTCATAAAGCGTCTAGTTCATAATATCTTTAATGTTTGTTTCTTAATTGTCAAACCGCCTCTCTGCAACAATATTTGACGAAGTTCAGCAAGCTGTGCTGTGTGACCTAATCAATATATGTTTAGGATTTTTAGATCACCGTAAAGCTCCATTTAGGCTCTTTTTTTTAGTATAGTTTGAATATTTTGCGCTAAACATATAACGCGGAACATTTGCCTGAAAAACGAACATTTAGAAAAACTTGCAAGTTTGAAGTCGATTTTCTAAAAAAGGACACCTTTTATTTCTTTCATTTTTTATTCACAGTTCGGTAATATAGTAGTCTGTCAGGAACTACCAACAGAAATTGTAATATATTGTTTGTATGGCCGCTATTAGGACTCGAATCTCGTGCTATGAGAATTTTGAACGGGACTTCGCATAGACGCTCAGCTGAGCAGAATTTTGACCTATGTAAGGTTTTCTATCTAATGTTAGTACTTACCTCAATATCTGAGCGTAAAAGCAAGTGAAGCAACAATATTTATCCTAACAATATTTATTTACTTGGCACTGGGGTGATTTGCAAGGTGTGTGAGCTTCTCCCTATGTATTGACGGAGAAGATACGTAACATCTAGACTCCCGGACAAAGTTAAGTAAAGAGGAAAAAGTCTAAGTAAGCCGGCATGGATCACTGAAAATAGAAATGAAACCTAAATACATGACTAACACAATTGAAGCTTTACACGCTACGAAATGCTCGTTATTTTACGAAAGAGTTCGTATGTGCACAAAATATAAACCGTAGTTCCTAAGCGTCAGATACTAAATCGTACGTATGTATATGCACTAAATATCAGTTTGACATAAGAAAATATGACAATTACATATCAAGTTCGGTATTTTAAACTCAAAGCCGAAAGCAAAAGGCCCCAGAGGAATTCTCTAACGATCTGCATTCCCCCGAATTGGGAGGAAGCAAGCGCTGTGCCCGCACTTGTGGATACGGACTTCTAAACTTTTTTTAAGTGCACTACTCCAAAATTCACTAATGTTTATGGTTGGATATTGAGATAACTGCTAACGACAAATAGAAAAACTTACATAGGCCAAAATTCTGCTCAGCAGAGCGCCTGTGCGAAGTCCCGTTCAAAACGCTCATAGCACGAGACTCGAGTCCTAATAGCGGCCATACAAACAATATATTGCAATTTCTGTTGGTAGTTCCTGATAGACTAGTATATTACCTAACTGTGAATAAAAAATAAAAAGAAATAAAAGGTGGGGCTTTTAGAAAATCGACTCCAAACTTGCTAGTTTTTCGAAATATTCGTTTTTCAGGCACATGTTGCGCATTATATATTAAGCGCAAAATATTCAAACTATACTCAAAAGAAAGAGCTTAAATACGGTGATGTAAAGATCATAAAGATATGTTGATTAGGTCACACAGCACGGCTTGCTGAACTTCGTCAAATATCGTCGCAGAGAGGTGGTCTGACAATTAAAACAAAAAACATTAAGGATCTTATGACCTAGACGCTTAATTAGCATAAAAAAGCATATGTCGAGAGTGTTCCCAAAAAGTTATGTTGATGCAGCGTAAAAAGTAGGGAAAAGGAATGGAGTAAAATGTGGCACCCCCATAAGCTGGAAAAACGTCAGTTTCCACCTTGGTCGCTTCAACTGTCCATAGCTTGAGAACAAAAAATGCGACGAACTCGCCGTTTGCCTCTTTTTTTATTATAGAAATTGCCCGAGAACATGTTTGCTTTTTTTTTTTTACAAAAATTAAAAATTTGATTTAAAATTCGTGCCTGAGTTGAGATGAAATCACCCATATATATTGTGAGGACAAGATGAGCAGTTCCGGGGACAGATTTATTGAGCGACTGCTCTCAGGAAAATCTAAGCACGGACGTCCGTGCTCGAGGCGATCAGAGAAAGAGAAAGTGAATATAGAATAGTTGAGAACGGCAGTGATGACCATAATGAAGATGAAGTAGGTGTTCTCCTTGAGCTCCCTCCCACGTTTCCCCCTGGCGGTTGAGGTATGGCCTCCTGGTCATTCGGTTTTAGAGGGTGCGTCAGCGGAGAGTGAACGGTTTGAGCCGTCCAACATGAAGAACTTCGTGGGCGCGACGTCTGCGATCCGAGTGAAGCTGTCTTGGCTCGACGAGATAGTTTACCGGGGATGCCTGGACCAGCACTCTGTAGGGGCCAATGTAGTGTGGGAGAAATTTTTCGCAACGGCCTGATTGGCGTGTAGGCAACCAGGCCGTTGTCTACACGCCATATATATATACCCTTACAAAAATATTTCAGGCAGTCTATAGAAATCCTATCCACATTTTAAAGATCCTTTCAACTTCCTATCCAGTCACGACGAATGGACAAATTTCAAAAGACTTCCTATAAGCTTTCTTTCAACTGAAGTCTATACCTATAGCTTGCAAGTGTCGCCATTGCTGGGCACTGACGGTTATTTCTTCTTCCCGCTTTCTTCGAGCTACAACTTCTGCGGTGCGCTATTGACACGGCGAACTGAACTCTCGCGGCGCATAAAATACTGGCATGGCTGCGAATGACGTCACATGCAAGCCATGTATAGAATACAGACGATAGGAATGCTATAGAATTTCTATCACCTCTCAATAGACTTTCTGTCACCATTTTTCCATAGAATTTTCTATAGACTAGAGTCGATAGAATAACAAGATGCAGTGCGGAGAAGCGATATCGCACCCAATTGGAGCCTCCCGCGTAGGCTGCTTTTTTCGACTGTATCAAATGATTATCGCCTCTTTCAATCCTTTATAGTTTGAGATGCAGTTCACCAACCGTTATAAACAACGTTTCGTATAAATTACGTTCGAGAAAAATCAACATACTTCTGATCTTTTACTCTTCTGGGATGGTCCTCGTTCAAGTAGATTGCCTTTCAAGTGTAGGCATGGGCGTACCAACCAGGGGGGGTGCAAGGGGGCGCTTGCTCCCCCGGTTCTCAGAGTGGGGGGGGGGCAAGGCATGTGTTTGCCCCCTGAAACAGCCACCACTGGGCAGGGCAAACACTGGCCGGCAGTGCCCAAGAGATACCAAGGGTACCGCCCCCGGCCCAGGGGGGGGTCTGTTTTGCCCCCACTCAAGAACAAGTTGAACGCCACTGAGTGTAGGGTATACTATAGCGGAGGAGCAGTTAACACTACTGAATTACTAGTCACCCACTCAAGAACAAGTTGATACGCCACTGAGCGTAGGGTACACGTATAGCGGAGGAGCAGTTAACACTACTGAATTACTAGTCACCCACTCAAGAACAAGTTGATACGCCACTGAGTGTAGGGTACACGTATAGAGGAGGAGCAGTTAACACTACTGAATTACTAGTCATAGGAGTGCTCCGTGGCCTGAGTATTTGTGATGTCTGCGTATGTGCACACGGCAAGTGGCGAGTGCATGTTTCCATAGATGTATCGTGACAAAACTAAAATTAATATTTTAGAATTTGTTTGCGATAAACTGATTCGTTGTTATCAGAAATGGAATAGAAACGTTGTTAAAATCTCTATGTTTTCTATACAATTTCTAACCCTAAGTTCTATAGAAAGACTACAGAAAAAAAGCGGCAAAAAAGCTTCAGATAGTGGATACACTTTCGTTAGAATATCTATAGCCTCTACACACTATTTTCTATAGAAATTCTGTAGAAAGTGGATAGATATATTTTTGTAAGAAATAAGCGTGCACACCGCGCGCGTCGCATGTACCAGATAGCTCCTGGATATGCGGCTAATGGCAACCTGTCGCGGGCTCTGTTTCCCATGCTCCTTTATGGGAGACATGCTCGTTTTTAACGCTGTCAGCGTTAAGGTGCTCGTGTCGCAAAAAAGCCGGCATCCGTGGCGTGACGGGAAAATCCTGATTGCTCGATAGGGTCATGACGTCACAGCCACGTGACCTCGCGCGGGAATTTTAAACAACCCACAATGCTCACGTGACGTCACGCGTGGAATGAAAGTGATTAAAATATGACATGCAATGGAAATTCAAGATCGCCGCATGTCTCAAGTGATTTCACTTCATAAAGTAATTCGTTTGCCTTAAAGAAAAAATTGAAGAATTTTAGACGGGATTCGAACGGTTTTTTCTTTCTAACTTTTTATTCCGGTAATGGTAAGTGTTGACATGTTGGCATCTTGCTCGAACGGCTGGGGCTACGTTTTGACGGAGTTGGAGCTCCCCGCAATGTCTAGTTTATTTTTGCGGGGTGAAAAGCCGGGTTCGGATTTCTACAAACGCTACTTTTTACAGCGATAGCTGTTGCGGGCTCTTTCCATCACTGGATATGACGCCCGTTGTGGATGTTGTAGTTGTTGACGTCGTAGTTGGTGTAGTAAAGCGTTCTTCGCAATATTGCCAAATGCTTAAAAAAGAAAAAAAAAAGATGGTTTGCCATTTTTGGGAGTCGAATCCGGGTCTGCTGCGTGCGAAGCGGAGACATCATCACAGAGCCGACCGCGTCGCAGCGTTTGCCGTGTTGTGTCCTCACTTATACATATCTTACGCCGTGACCCAAAGTTAAGGCTCGACCCCAACGCGAACGAATATGCGACGAACACGAGTCTCTGACAAGCGGTGAGGCATCACTCGTGTATCCGATAAATGACGTAGAGAACCCAGAACTGTGACATTTGTTATCTAGGTGTCGAACGAGCGCTGCGGGAGACGAGAGGGAAGAGGCGTGTGCTTCGGAGGAAACTGGGAGACGCTACATAGCAGGGTCAATGTTGGGGTCTGCGACCACACGAGAACCGAACTTCGAGTTCCACTCCCACTGCAGAGTGCTGGCTTTGGAAGGTCTTTCTTAGAGAGACTATGTTGGCGCCGTCCAGGCACAAAATGCTTACCAAGTTCACCCGCTGTGCAACATCACCACGAAGCAACACAATATAGGGTGTCCGAAATACCCAGGCTCGAACTAAAATGGGCCGTAAAAATCAGCGCCATCACGTAGCAATCTAAACTTTCCGTCAAAGGTATATTTCACAGGTCGGTTTGATCATGAAAAAATTACACAGCGTAGCTTCCTTTCTGTCAAAAATAGGTGAAAAAAGCTTGTCAGGGTCAATGGCGGACGGCGACGCAGACGACTGAGTCGAGTGGCCGGGTGCGTTTGGCGCGCGTATTGGTAGATGGCGCTACCTCCTTATCGAGACTGCTCGTGACGACCGTGGCCTATTAAAATGAACATAATCTTCTTGTAATGTACTTTTGATTTAAAAATAAACGCAAACAATAATATCAAAACTTGAAGTAAAAAAATAAACGCAGTTACATAACGACGGCGCCAACGGCACACTTGCTGCCGACAGCTTTCGTCTGCGTGTCGTCTGCTTTCTTTCGCTGGTCGGCCACACCTGCCGACGCTGCTCCCGACGCCCTCTATCAATAAGCGCGCCAGACGCGTCCCGCTACTCGACTCGGTCGTCTGCGTCACCGTCCGCCGTTGACCCTAACGTTTTTTTGTTTTTATTTTTTTTTACAGAAAGGGGGTTACGCGTTATTTTGCACGATAAAACCGACCCGTGAAATACACCTTCGACGAAAAGTTTAGATTGCTACATGTAGGCACCGATTTTTACGCCCCATTTTAGACCGAGCCTGGGTATTGCAGACACCCTATACATTGTGTGTATGCCTTGACCACGATAGTGCAACCTTGGCCACAGTAGTAGTGCGGTAAAAGGGGAAAACCTTTTAAGACTTACCAAAGTAAAAAGAAAACAGTTCATTATTCGAAAGTATATAAAAAAACACTCCACCGCAGTCAACCCTATCACATGAAGCCAATCAGGCAACGGCAAAAAGGGCATCCTCACGGCGCTTATCGTCTTTGTCCGTTTGCTATCAACGACTAAACCAATCACGCCCAAAAAAATCGCACCGCACCGCATTCATCGTCCTTGATTGGCTTATCCGGTGATATAGAGCAAGCGCACAAAGACGACCAGCGCCATGACGATGCATTTTTGGCCGCTGCCTGATTGACTCCATAGGACAGTAGGGTTAACTGCTGCCGGACCTAATGTGAAACGGAGTGTAGGGAAGCCCGCCGTACCAAACACACCGACATCTCGAGTAACATGTTGGAGGCCTTTCGTGGAATGGTGTACCCTAAGATAACTTTTTGCAGAAGTTTACACAAAAGACATTTTAGGTAGGCTGTTATGAAGACCAATCGAAATACCCGGGTTCTTAATTCACGCAGACCTCGGCCGAAATGGCGGCCGGAGTAAGCGAGTTCCTCTTCACTTTCTCTCTGAACCTGTACAAGCAGCTACACGCCGAACACGGAGCCAGAGGAAACATCCTCTGCTCGCCGTTCGGCGTGGCGGCCGTGTTATCCATGACCCTGGCCGGGGCCCGGAACAACACGGAAAAGCAGATCCTCAACGTGCTTCAGGCAAACAACGGAAGCGATAGGACAGTCCACGAACAGTTTGAAGCTATCCTCGATCGCCTGGAGACCCTAGCTCCGGATGTGTCCCTCTTCATCGCCAACCGCATCTACGCCTCGCATAAGTTCGCGCCGCTGCCAGGGTACGCGAGTCTTCTGCAGAAGCACTACCACAGCTCCCTGGAGACCGTCGACTTCCAGAAGAATCCGGATGGCGTTCGGCGCAAAATGAACTCTTGGGTCGAGCTGAAGACCAGGTCCAGAATAAGGGACTTCTTCCCGCCTGGTACACCGAGCCCTGGGACATGCTTGGTGGCCCTCGATGCTGTCTTTTTCAAGGGCCTGTGGGAGTCGCAGTTCAGCACCGAGTTCACGTCCAGGGAAGAGTTTCACGGGGCCGACGGGACCACTAAGATGGTGGATATGATGAGTCAGCGAGGCAAGTTCAGGATGGCCCACAGCAGGGAGCTCGGAGCAACCGCCCTCGAGATTCCTTACAAAGGTGCGAGGGTGTTCATGGTCGTTCTGTTGCCGGACGCGAGGGACGGTCTTCCGGCGTTCGAGAGAAAGGTGACGCCGTCGAAGCTGTCTGCTTTGCTCGATGGCATGACGGAAGTCACCAAGGTATGCTCATTTTGACGGATTGATTGAAGATCGAGGTTCCGCTAATCATAGTGATTGACCCTTCGCGCATTCGGGAGAGGAGGCTGAGAAAAAAAATCAACAAAAAAAGGAAACAAATTAAAAAGAAACATTTCTTTCAAATTAATTATTTTAGGCTCTCTACAAGGATTAGCGTGCCTTCATGCGTGCGTATATTCCTGAAAGAAATACTTTATTGAAGCTTCACATTCGGACAACGATCGGTTCTTACGCGAAAGCAGCATCGCAGATGAGAGTGAGCCGAGCAAAACAGGAAGCGGCTGGCTTCATATTCCCAATACATCTCGCTCCGCGAAAATCTAAATGACGTCGGCAAGGGCAGGTTTTGAGTAGTTGCAATGACTGGATGTGCTGCAGCCTCAGGGTTTTATTTATTTATTTATCTGCAAAATACTGCCAATCCCCATTAGAGGATTATAGCAAGTGTGGTACAAATAAAAACAACACGCAAAATTTTTGAGGCGCGCGAAAAACAGCAATTTTTAGAAATCGTCTATTTCATATTGAAGCAACAAAACGGAACATGACAGTGTGTGCCGGAGACCCACGACGATAGTGGCTGCTGCCATCTGTCGTCGTGGGAATTAAAGATCTTAAGTATGGTCCCGCGTTAGTACTGCAGACTTAATCCAATTGAAGATAAATTAACATGGTAAAAAATATCATTTTGCCTAGAATAGTTAATTTATATTAAAAAAATAATCCTGATCAAACCCAGCCAAGGTAGTGGGTCAAAAAATCAGCGGTTGTCATTTAAACTAACTTCTGGTCCTCCGAATTATTTTTCTATTACGGTTCCTTGATCTTTATTGTTGCTTCTTCCTTCTTTTTTTTTTTTGGTGGCGTAGAAGCAGTTCCAGGGAAGATTAAAAAAAATTGAGAAACTATAGTTACCACCCTTACCCTTCTTTTATTGATCGCGGTAGTTTTATTCCTTAGGCAATTCTTATTTTTTTTCTTTTTTGTTTGCTATTCCTACCCATTATTATTACATCCCCTCCCCTCCTCTCCCCATAAGTGTATGATAAAATGGATTCCAGACAGCCGTGTCTGCTGTCTCGGCGAACCCGGTATCTCGGTGCGGCGGCGGCAGCCCTCTCCATCGGCACTGTGCAACTGAGGAGACAGTGCGACGCGCATGCGATTTTCGGACGCGAGATGCGCACGCCGTTAGGGGGCTGATTTGGCGCCCTAGGCACGCCATGTCTGATGCGCGTGCGCAAAGTGGACTGTTCTCTTTCAAGTGTTTGTCTCCACTGTGATGCAACCGACCGCTCCCCGTTCCTCAGGTGCGGCTCAGGCTCCCCAAATTTAAGCTGAGCCAAACGGTGGACCTCAGGTCCGCGCTCACGTCGATGGGGGCCGCCGATCTCTTCACGGAACACGCTGACCTGTCCGGAGTGAGCGCCTCTGGAGGACTCACTCTGTCCAGTGCCGTCCACAAGGCCGTCCTGGAGGTCAACGAAGAAGGCACCGAAGCCGCGGCAGCTTCGGGGGTCGTGATGACTCGGCGCGCCATCGAAGGCATCGACTTCACCGTAGACCATCCCTTCTTCTTTGTGCTGCGGACTCGCGACCCGGACGTGGTCCTCTTCGCGGGCAGCGTTCGCGAGCTGTGACCATCGCTGCAGAGCCAGATGGACATGCGCGACGTGACGCACGTTCGTCGCGTGCACGGCAAACGTGGCGGTCGGATATGACGTTTTCACCGCCCGGAAAAAAACCGGAAGCGACATAAAACGTCATATCCGGCAGGCATGTTTATCATGTACGCGAGGTGGATCTCGTCTTGCATGCGCATCTGTTTGGACTAACGCCTTAGTTTGAACAACCTCAGTGCCCGCAGCAAAAGGAGTACAGGATAAGCCCCTGGAGAGGAGATAATTTCTTTCTCTCCAATGTACGTGGAGGGTTTTTTATAGGGGGTGTTGACCTCCTCTACTCTGTAACTATCTAGAACGTGTTGGTGGTGCAAGGGAGTTTCTTTCTCTATGGCCACATGCTGGCCTTTACACGTACCAGACACTACAACGAGAATAGTATAAAAACCATTATTCTTTTTTTTCCTTAAAAAAAAGGTCTATTGCAGTAGCCACTTTTGAAACATGCTGATTAATGAAAGACACAACATGAAAGTCTGCGAATTATTTAAGGTGTAGAATCGAATATTCCCAAATTAATGTTACAATAGAACCATTTTGATTACAAAATTTGCTGTCTTGTTTAAGCCTTGAATGTTGCAATAAAGCTTAAAAGGAAAACAAAATCTTTGATCAATGCATACATTCAGATCTATGTGCGGATAAAAAAATCAGCATCTGGGTGATAAATATGCTTTTTAACTGTGGCTGAACTAAAAAAAATGTTCACCTAAAAAACAAAACAAAAAATAAACGCACAATGCTGCCCACCTACACCCAGTCAATGTCATTTAGAAACCCCCAAATCTAGAATTGAAAAATAAAAAAAAAGATGAAGCATGCGATTACTGGTAATATAGAGCTTATGTCAGGTTCCTTTAATGGGCTAAGTCGAGCCCGGTTATAACACACTCGGGTATTTCGAATTATTGTTTATATCAAACAGTCTAAACATCCCCTTGAAAATCACATGTAATAGTATTGCGTTGCGTGACTGCTGATGCTGCGCGACTCCTAGCCCCGAAATAAAATAAGCAAACAAAAAGTCTTCGGCAAGTCCAGTGTGTCGACAACAACGGTGTGCAATCACTCTTTGAACATCTTATCTTTTTTTACCTTTCTTGTTTTGCCGTTACTGCTTTGCCCGTTTGTCGCGACCTTCGGTATTAGCAGAGGCGCCAAGAAATTTCAACTAGAGCTTAATTTAACAATTTCGTCAAACTATTTTACGATTTTCTTTGAATTCAATATATCCGGGTTCAACATCACATAAGCAAATGACGTTTTAGCAAACAGCGGTCATTAGAGCGAACCAACGTTTCAGCGAATTACTGAGGCACGCGTTCGCGCTGTAACCAAACTGCACAAACCCAATGTTGGATTCGTGTCGTTCGTTTTTTCGGGGGTACCGAAAAAGGGGAAGAAAGAGGTGCTGAGTCATGCAGAGTACAATGGACAGTACTCTAAGGTTTAGGCTATGTGGCACAAGATACCACCCAAGGGATATAACCAATACCATCCATCCATCCAGGGTTCATTCCCAGATATAGGGCCTATTAAATGACATAATTTCATCCATTTATTTGTTATGAGATGCCTGGTGAGTACCAAAGGCAAACATTCCAAGGATTCACACGACATCCTGAAATGCGTATCGCGAGTTTTCTTCTTCGCGCTGTTAAGAGAGGAAAAAAAAAGAGTCCACAACGTGTCGTCATCTCGTAGCTTTAACAAACTTCTTTTAATTAACACTTATGTTACAGACTATTCTGTTCCCCGTCGGAAATCAAGAACACATACGCAGTCAAAGGCAGTTTACAAACATGTTCTCATAATTACATATACTTCCTTTTCTGCTAAGGCCTGGAAACTATGGTTTAGGTATATATATATATATTTATATATATATCTTTTTGTATGTATACTTATTTATATATGTGACTATAAGGTCGCCAGACTCTGAGAAAACAAGGTGAAGGATGCCACCTAATTTGTAAAGACACGCTGACTCATTGTGCAGGCCTAGAACGGATCCCCCTCCGCAACAGTAACGACAGCTCAAGTGTCAACACCCTCTAAACGTAACAGCTTGCTCTCTTCTCAACTGCCTTCAGGCCGCTATTTTCAAAGCATGGCACCAGAGGATTGACATAAGGGTCACGTTCGTATTGCATTATTTCTCGGTCAACAGTAGACCAGGACTAGACATGGCCCGGCCCTCAAACACAGCGCAAAAAACCATGGCATAAAAATGTGCTGTTCCCAAAGCACCGGCAATGACACAGCCTGAAGAAGAATCAACTTTCTCAAAAAGAGGTATCAACACAAAAAAGAAAAAAAAACAGTCAATATGCAAGTAGCAGTGACTAGATCAAGGAAAGACACTCGGATTATTTTGGTGGAAAAACAAACACCTTTCTCTGTTTCTACGTAAAAAAGACATAAAATCTGACCTTCCCCATGAACTGAAAAATGTAGTGACAATGCAGTATGCACTTAAAAAAAAAAGTACAGACAAGTCAAGAACAGGAACGCAATCTCGTCAGCACGTTCCACAAGTGCAACAAGAGTCACTGAAGATGGACAATGCACTCTAACAAACAGCTCGACCCGGAAACCATGGTCGAAAACCGGCAAAAATTAGCCCGCACACATCCTATAAAATGGAATGTTGCAACAGACAAAAACGGGGGTGCCACACCTTGTTCTGCGACCGATATCGAGCGTCGTCCACCAGAACAAGAACAGGCACCTATTTCTCAACAACACTGTGGTCACGGCACTTCGTCAAACTTTGCTGCCGACACTTCGATTAAAAACTACACTGCCGACACACCCAAAACAGTTCCTGACTAAAGCTCTCTCCGATAGAAAACAGTGCTGTTCCCTCATCAGCCAGTTTGTAACTCGCTGCTTCAAAAACGAGGAGTCGAGTCCCCACCGAGCGAACGTGCAAGAAACGCTACTCACAAGCATAACGAAAACGACTTGTTGGCAGATACGGTTGTATGTCGACAGCTGGCGGCAGGGAAGGAGCGCAAAGGCTGCCAACATAGAGTCTTCACCATTATCTGTGAGTAATGTTTGCTTAATGTTTGTTCAGTGGGAACACCCAACATCTACTTTCAACACTGCATATCCAGCATGCATGGCCCAACCAGCTATAACAAACACTGTTAAACAAAAAAAAAAGCCCCAACCTTGACAGAAGTTGATTCGACGAAAAATGTTATTTGTTTTTAAGTACAGGACTCTGAAACACCACAAGATCCAGCTCAGTGATTGGACAGTTCATCAACCACTTGTCCGGTAACCGATCAAGGTTTCAGTGCACCACTGTTAGAGATGCCCGAAGAAAACACGACGCTCAATACCCGGCATATCAGGTGCAACTGCCGGCACCAAAGGCCAACAAAAATGGCAGCACACTTGTTACGTCAAACAATGTTTTGCCGACAATCTCGGATTGTTTACTCAATAACATTATGAGTCCCTGCTTGACAAAAACACTACCAATAGCCAATTTTGCTTGAAAAGCCATAACATCTGCCAGCGGCAAAATTAAAAACAAAGACACAATGAAATTTGTAAAAAGAACTGATGTGCCTTTGGTTACATCAAGCTATTTATGCTCTTGCAGTAATGGAAATGGCATTTGACCTTTTGTAGTCAGTTTTGTAGCAGGCAAAATATTGGTTTGGGGCAGCCACTGACGCTTTTGGATCGGTTAGCACGTCGCTTGAAAATTAAATGATGCTTGTGCTGCTAAATGGGAGTCAATCTTTGGTAACTCGTGAGGGTTCCTTTTTGATATTGAAACATTTTGCCTATTACATTTTATAATAAAAATCGATAGAATGCAGAAAAAGCACACAGCCCTCGTTTTAGAAATAAGGTACAGGCTATCAGAGTAGCTCCATTTACAATCAATATTAAAAAAGAAATGGTTGAAAGATGATTCATAAAGCAACACTTCAGTTGAGACAAAGCCTGTCTCACTTTCCCCTTTTACGCTCAGTAGTTTATTTAGCCTGTAAATATGATTTCTGTAAAACGTTGGCAAAAACTGGCATATCCGCTGAAACGTCTATCAATAAAAATATGCTCCTCCAACTTTTATGAACAGAACGGATAACAGACAGATGATCAAGCGTCCACATCAGGAGTAGAGGACTCTGGTTCCGTCTTATCACATTAGCCGCCATCCCGCCATTTTGCCAATTTTTCTCGCAACTCTTAGCTGCTGACATTGCCAACATCTAGAAATCCAGACGATGACGGGCCCAACGCTGTTGACAAGCAATATCAATATACTTCCTTTCGTGTTAAACCAAAGCGTAGCCGACGCTATGAGCCAGTGGCACACATGTAATTTGTGATCTTTCCGTATGTGTTATTTCATCGGCTAAACTAATTAAGCGCGGCGAATGCCCCGTGACTTGCTTGTGTTCGAGCCTTCGCCTCTGCTCAGACCTAAAATGAAACAAACTATACGGAGAGTACAGACGCTGTGAATGACATTTTTGTGCCATTCCTATTCCCTCCTACTTCTCTAAATATTACGATTGACCAATAATAAAATATTTTTATTTATTCCTTTGTTTAAAGCGACACTGACACCCTTAAAAATTTTTGTTTTATTCTTTGCCAGGCAATTTATTATGGTGTCGGACGACTACCCAATCAATGTTTTGCTACAGTGTCACATATATTTTTAATAAAGTCAAGAAACGCAACTGCTCAAAACCAAAACTGGACTGGGAGGAAGAACTAGAGAGGAGGAGAGTTGGCGGAAGTCACGTGGCTGTGCAACTTTTTTTCTTCAATCAACATATTTGCGGCTTTTTGGGGGCCACAAAAAATGGGTATCATATTTCTTTTCCATATTTATTATTGAGTGTAAGCCTCCGATGACCGACGACTTTGGTTTTCTTTGGTGGTTGTGCCTGAACCATAATAAACGGCACGTGACCATGGAGAAGAGAGTGAGCGCGTGACTCGAACCGGCCAGTTCTCAACCGGTTGTTTTCGGGCGGAAAGAAAAGGAATTTTGAGCTGCAAATTTTGTTCTGGGTAGTTAGGCTCTCATGTGTGATGTACAAATAAAAACCTTGGCGAGCATAAATACCCTGTCAGTGTCCCTTTAAGCCCATGTTGGTGCAGAAGTGGCTCAATTCTTAGCAGAAATAGCAGTTTGGTGCAACGTGTAGCAGACTTTTGTTTATGGCGCAATTTGGCACAAAGGACACAGCAATTCCATCACTGCTCTTGCAACAACTGCAAGTTTACAATAAAGCATGCCTAAAAAGAACCACCTCTTTACTTAAAACATGTTAAGCTGGTAGCTTGTACGAGGGCCGTTCATAAAGTTCGTATCATTGTCACGAAGGAATGGAGATTCAGCAATCAAACTCGAGTAGGTGTTGAGACTTTCTCTACATGTTTGCCACCAAGCATTACCCACTTTTGCCAGCAATAGATCACATGCCGGAGGCCATTGCTTTAGAACTCCTCATTTAAAGTGTTCAGGAATCGCCCCACTTCAGCAATCACTTGGTCGTCGTCCTTAAAATGCTTTCCTCTTGTTTGGCCACACTGGAAGCGTCCGCGCCATTGAACCACAGTTTCATAATCTTGGGCGTTGTCCCAAAACAACGCTCCCAAATTGGAATGAATACCCTTTGCATTGCTTCCCTTCAAAAGGAAAAAAAACAGACCACTGCATCTGCTTGGCACCGACGGGTGGTGCCATTTTGGTTTCGATTCCCTAGCGGCGTTCCGCGCTGCTATAGCACGCGATGTGTACACTGTGCGAAAACTAGAGGGACGAGCGCTTATGTTGATGCCTGTTTTGTTCCGCTTTTTTAAATTTTTTGTGCCGATAATACAAACTTTATGAACGCCCCTCGTATTAAAGAAAAAATGATGTTCAGGTTTCTGGCCTCCTACAAGGATAGGTTGTTTTCCAACAACTGTTTGCACCTTTTTTTCTTGTAAGCACAACAGTTACAAATGGGCCAGATTGTAGATTATTTCTGAGTGCAGACTTTATTAGATTAACAGGGACCAACCTGCAATAAAATACTCATTACATAAAACAAAATGTTTATTCTACACGCAACTGTCGGCAAAAGATTGTTTGACACCACAGATTTCCGTGGAAATGGCAAATGCCATCAGTGGTGTGCCAAGACGCCTTGGTACACAAGACCCGAGACCATAAGAATGGCGCAAAATAGGTATACTAGAGCTTTGGGGGAGCTTGCAGAAGTTATCAACCCGAACATGAAAGAACAGATCTAACGGACTAGGAAAAAGAAAAGATTTGAGATTTCGATGCCTTCACCTCTACATTTGTAAACTGCCAATCTTGGGCAAATAAAGCTGTACTTACAGTTCATCATACTCCAAAACCCTACTTCGTCACTTAAAAAGGTTTTGCCCAATTTGTTTCTTCAGCTCCAGCACAGTGCTGGGATAACGAAAAGTCAGCGTTGCATTGGTGCTACTGTCAGCACTGACTCAGCAGTGAGTCGGCACTGCCTCGTGTGTGTACTCCGGAAAAGACCAGGGGCCCTAATTCAGACACTCGGTGAGAAAGTCGGAGAGATCTCCGACCGCCGCAACTGGCCAGTGCCGAGGTCGAGCGCGGCACTGGCCAATCGCGGGGATCGGAGAACACGCCAACTTTCTCACCGAGTGTCCAACCTAGGGCCTCGGGTCGCACGCAACAAAGCGCCGATATAATGCTAAGTCAGTGCCGTGTCTGTAATGCTGAGTTACCGCTGCGACGTATGTGTGAACGAGGCTCGTCGCAAAAACAAAGATTGGGCATTTGGAAACAAAGCGCCGAGCCGTCCTTCATGCTCGGGCAGTCAACTTACCGAGCCACCCCCTGTGTCTTGATTTACGTCAGTTCAACGCAGAGTCCCTTTTCGGACGCTCCACTGCTTGCGAAAAACAATGCTGCTGCTGCCCCTGCCCCCCCCCCCCCCACCCCACCCCTTGCATCCATCCGGAACCGAAAAAGAGCAGATCAATAAACAACGCGTTTCAAACAATGTGCGACAAACGAGGGACCTGGGCTATTTCTGTACGGAGCAACCTCTTCCATCGTCCGTCCTCTCTACTACTGATATGCACGCGTAGGTCTATGTACAGGTTCAACATCGGGTCAGTCTCCTATGTGAGAGCCTCTGCTGCATTGTTTTTTTTTTCTTCTGACGTTTTGTTGTTATTGGTTTTCGTTCGAGCTAAAAATTAAAGCACTGGAGAGACACGCCGGAAGTTCCCGTCGCGTGATCCTAAGGTGTTAATAATAAAAAGCGTGGTCATCTCCTTCGAAGAAACTGAGCGTGCGCCGTGCGGCACGCAAAAGAGAAAAAGGAAAATCTGGTTGTTTTTTTCTTCTTGATGGTGCAAAGAAGGTTGCGAAACGAGGAACTTTGATTAACGACGGACGTGACTAGATTTTCCTGTTGGGAGGAAGGAAGACATTTCGGCTAACACAAAAAACGAAATATACCAGAGCGATAAGGTTAATTGCCCACAAAATGGATTGTCCAGAAAAAAATAAGAAATCATTGTATTACTTGCATTAAATCTGTCCCCACATCACAGATTAAAAAAACAAATCCCATTTGCGTCCGTTGTCTCGGACACAACTCTTGTTCTGTCGCCGTTTTAGACTTGGCCTTTTGCCACGACGTGATTATTGCATCTGTAAGTTTTCCCATGTCAACCACAAAAAAAGAAATCTTTAGACCCCATGACTGCTTGTGGGAAGGCTTTAGTGACAAACTGCATAAAGAGAAAATTCGGTATGCCCGTAACTAGGCATCTAGTTCCCGGTGTACCCTTCCTTTTTTTTTTTTGTTGGCCTAAGTGAATGTATGCGAGTACGTAGGTGTATTCAGCCTATTTGCATATGTCCTAAAAAGTGAGAATGTGTACCTAATCCTGCATTTTTTTATCTTTTTTTTTTCTGAAGCTTTTTTTCTTTTTTGGTTCATCCCACGACGAGTCAAGTCTGTCGTGAGAATGAAGACGCATTTCTATTTGCCGTTTATGTACAACTGAACGTGGAAATGTGAGACTAGTGAGAAAACTAAAGACAAGCGCAATAGAGAGCAAATGGCACTGCTCATACAAACTCGGGGTGAAAAAAGTGAAACACTTTTACAAGAAACGAGGAATAAAGTAACCCAACGAGCAAGACTCCAGCTCCTACTTGTGACACTTTCCCGGGTGGTACCGCAGGCCCTTACGACTTAGCTGTGTAACCAAACGCAGATGATGCGGTGAAGCCAATTTCAGACGCGAGACACGGTTTTGCAACCACTGTCGGACACAAGACACCCAGGTTTTGCAACTGATTCCAAACATAAGACAAGTGGGTTTTGTAGCCAATTTCAGACATAAGACACATAGGTTTTGCGACCTATTTCAGACGCAAGACAAGTAGGTTTTGCGACCAATTTCAGACAAGAGACATGGTAGGTAGGTTTAGCAACTTCGTTATGGTTGTCAAGCATCGTAGTCGACAGATGCAATACAAATTACTGCAGGAAAAACAGTAGGCTCAAGTTTGTTGCAAGGTTTTTTTAAACTATACCATTCTCTTTATGAGGTAAAGAAAAAAGAATTAAGTTACGGGACCTACAGTAAGAGCAGGCATCACAGTCGCAACTAAAACCCCGGGAAGTCAGCAACCCTGCTTTAGTGAGAGAGTGGACAAGGAGGCCAAAATTATGTCGTCAATCCGGCACGATGAAATGACCAGACGTCTTTATATTAGCATTTACAGGGCGTGGTGAGAAAATTTTAGACTACAGGTCATGTAATTCGGCAAAGTAATGCTTTCTTCTGCGGAATAGGAGTATGATGCCAGTCTCCTTTCATGACTTCTATCTCTGAGGGCAGTGAACCTTTCACAACAAATAAAAAGAGTGAATAAGAATGGAAGAAGAAACGCTGAATGAATGCTGAATGGCAGTTGCCCCCCAAATCCCAAAGAGTTTCTCTTTTGAGTTGCCATCTTTGTTTTCCGAAGCGACGGCGGCATTAGCAATCCAAAGATTGTCGTATCATCGCTGCAACTGCTCGGCAGTCTCGAACAAACAGCGTTGCTCGTTTCAAGCAAACTGCAACCGGACATGTTTGTTTTTGCAATTCCAGCACAAACTACCACAGTTCAGTGCCCATTCGAGCCAAATCAAAATGTAAAAACACAAAAAAATTCATCCGGGTGACTAGCGCCGGTGCGGCGGACCGGACCCCTCACGGAAACGGAACGACGCGGTTTACTTCGATGAACAGAAAACTAAGAGGTGCATGTAGTACCGTCTATGTACAGGGAGGGTGGATGTGAAGAACACAAAGGTCGTACCTCGTACAAAACGGTGAGAGCAGACAACAAGACCGAAAGCGACGAACCGAGCGTCACACTCAAACGTGGCAGCCTACAAAACCGTCTCCGGGAAAACTAATAAAATAGAAAAGGAATCCCCACTTGGTTTTCTCTGCGGAGAGCAACTTGTTCGTCGTCCGTCAACCGTCCAGGCAGTTGTTCCAGGTTCGTCGGCGTCGCGCGGGAGTCGGGGAAGGCGACGGCACGAGGCGACCGTCCGACGGTCGGTCGGTCGGTCCGACGGTGACTGCTCGGTAATCCTGCGCTTCTTTCGTTTTCGCGTTGCGGCAAGTGTCACTCACTTGGGCGTCGCTCGCGCATTCCTCGGCTGGTAGGTCGGTCAGTGGTTTCTTAAGTGTTTGTTTTTTCTTTTTTGCGGGAGGGCAGCAGAACGGCGCGGAGAAAGCAGACGAGGAGGCGTTGGCTCGTTTTTCTTCTCACGATCCTATGCTAAGACTGGGCAGCTTGGGGATGAACAGTCGACTTTGCTGTGGGCCAAGAAGAGAAAGCAGCGCGTTAGGCTTCCGGAATGCACCAGGCATCTGACGTCCCCCCCCCCTTCCCTTCCCTTCCTTCCTTCCTTCCCTTCCCTCCCCCCCCCCCCCCCCACACACACACTTTAAAAGCTACGCGGAGAGCAAGTCGTCTGCTTCTTGCGTAGGAGCTGCGGTGACGTCAAAACGACACCGAGCTCTGATTGGCTTTGATTGAAAGGATAGGGGGTAGAGACCTCAATGCTCGATGCCTTGAGCATTAAGGTCTTCCCACTATATTTTGCAATCAGACAATAGGAGCTCAGCATTCTGACATCTTGCAACCCTGTACAAGAAGCAGACAAACTTTCGCTCCGCATTCCGACGTCTACAGGGTGACCCGAAAAGCAAAATTTGTGGAGTTCTTTTCATTGCAAAAATAAACTATGCATTGCCGAGGAATTTCGAGCCTTCTTAAGGAAAAAAATGTAGCGCCCAAATGCCCTAACGTAGTGCTAGTGGTCGGAACCAGATGAAAAGGTTTCAGAACTAACAATTATCTTATTCAAAAGTTATAAAAGAATTTCTGAAATTTTCAATGGAAAAATGGCAGCCGACGGAGCCCTTGAGCACATGGAGCTGAACGGCGCCAGTTACCGAAGACAGGCAAAAAGCGTCCCATTTTCTCGTTGAAATTTTGAGAAAATCCCTTATAAGTTTTAAACGAGATAACAGTTCTGAAACTTTGCCATCTGATTCGGATCACTAGCGCTACATTTTGGTGGAGAATCAGCATTCGTCGATGCAGTTTATTTTTGCATAAAAAAAAAACCCTGTAAATATTCTTTTTTTTTTTTGGGGGGGGGGGGGTATATTTTGTCTATCTATAGTCGGTGACAGGTCAAGAACGAAGTGGAAGCTCCTCCCACCCCTTTCCACTTTAGTAGAGCGGACGCACGGAGAGGTGGCGTCCTCCTCTTCACCGTTCGCTCCGTTGAAGTGGAAAGGGGTGGGAGGAGCGTCCACTTCGTTCTTGACCTGTCACCGACTATAGGCAGCACATTTCTTTGGACCAAAATTTGGTTTTTGACTGGGAAATCAGGGCACTGAAAGTCCAAAGAAACCAAGGTATGACCGAATTTGACATTCTTTCTGGGTACCTGGGCCGTAAACTGCCAGGCAAGTGCCGGAGTTAGGCTTAGCTGCTCAGTTGTTCACCTGTGCGCCTGGGTTCTTTAGACCTCAGTGCCCGAGCAAATGCCTAAAATAGGAAATCTGTTTTTAAGTGGCAAACGTTTCGTGCTAGGGTGCCTGAATGTTTCGTTTTCTCAGAGTGGCGCCATTCTTTATGCTACCCGACGCCAACAACAAACAATCGCAGAAAGTAAGTAGAAAAAGGTGTGGAGTGCCACAGACTGGCTTGACGTCACCACCCTGAGACGGAAGCAAACACATTAAGACACCCTCTTTCGTGCAAGTCTGTCTAAGTAGAATCCTTAATGGCGTCGCTTACATCCATCACTTTCACGCTGCGTTCGTGCCTCTCTACCGACCCACCGCGTACAAGTTTTTGGCTCGTGATTTCAGAGAACATAGTAATCTTTGCCGGCACTTCTGGAAATGCTGCCACTCAAACGTACTGGGTGGACAAAGGATAACAAAACATCCAGACGTTCCAGTAATGCAGAGACTTTTGGTCTTGTGCATGCACACCTTTTAGGCAAACAAATGACAAACATTCCAACGAATTAATCAAAAAGATTAGCCCGACGGGTCATGCCATTAAAACATTTCATTCCAGTACGACGTCTTACAAGGGTATCAGATGCTTCCAGAGAATGCGCCCAGAACCGTTCTATCACAACAAAATTATATTTAAAAAAAAATATAGATACGGCAGAATTAGGGCATACTTTTAGTCGAATAAATTTGTCAGTAAAAATAAGCACATAAAACAGAACTAAGAACATGCATTCAACGAAGCAAAAGACGAGCACTGAAAAAAGTAGGCCTGAGTTTCATAGCAGGAGAAAGAGCACCTACTATCACAGAAAAAGAGCAAGAAAATTAATGGCACTCCTTTGATCTGCTGCTCCATTGTCCTGTATGCAGAAGACATCCCAGGCGAAAATCAGTCCACTTCCAGCTGGATTATGGAACTGGAAATGAGGCAGTCCAGCTGGATTCCAGCTGGATTCCAGCTGGATTCAGCTGGAATCCAGCTGGAATGCCCTCATTTCCAGTTCCATAATCCAGCTGGAAGTGGACTGATTTTCGCCAACTGGAATCCAGCTGGACTGCCTCATTTCCAGTTCCATAATCCAGCTGGAAGTGGACTGATTTTCGCCTGGGATTAGTGATATATATGTGCGAATCTAGACAATGCGATAGTGTGTCAACGCAGTGTCAAGTTGTGATGCCAAGTGACATCCCGTCAGACGACTCATGACGTAATCGTGGTGTCATGTGGCGTCAATGTCAACACCGCTACTAGTGACATTGACTGTCAAGTCGTGGCGTGACACCACGTCATGTGACCAAGTCGCATGATGTCACTTTTTACATCACATCAAACCATGACTTGACATCAAATGTTAGTAGATCTGAATGTTATTTACACCACTACGTCGCATGATGCCAGAACCACGCCGCAAGTCATGTGACACCGTGGATCTACATGACACCACGCGACATCATGGGACTGGCGTGAGCCCACCACATTTTATGGGGTCATGTGACATGACCCGTAGTGGCTGCAGCCACGTGACCATGTCACGCACATAGTGGCATCAAACTAAATTTAGCATGACATTAGCCTGCTAAATTTACCAGTCAGCTACAATACGGCTATGGCGAGCGGCTAAACGAATCTCAACCTTGCCTCCGATGAAATGCATTCTGCGTTAAAAACAATTGTCAGAGTTTCTTTGCATTTTGCACTAGAGTACCTATCGTAACCTTCCGATCAGCCTGGCCACTTCAATCACAATTGTCATTCAACCATATGTAATATTCTCTGTTTTCTGAGTTTATTTCTTGTGTAAATTTGGAGGGTGTTTCTCCGAGTTTATTTTTTTCAGCAAGTTCGGGGTTTATCAGTTTACTTTTGTTAGATTCCCAATTTTCTTAAATTCTGAGGTTAATTATACTGTGTTCCCAAGTTTCTTTTAATTAAAAAAAATATATACTGTAAACGACTTAATTTTCGTGAGGCTCAAATTTTCGGGAATCGGGCCAAAGCTGAAATTTTGAAATTATTCGCGGGTTCTAATTTTCGCGAATCGAGTGTAGCTTTGTAGCATTCACATATTGCCGAGTTGTTCACGGGACGTGTTTTTGGCGAATGTAGACGATTCGCGAAATTCGCAAAAATTAGGTCCTCGCGAAAATTTAATCGTTTACAGTACATCATCTGGACAAAAGCATAACCCTAAATTCATCAGAACTCTATTTGAATAATATTTATGTAGCTGCAGTTTGGCATTTGCGCCCTTGTCATCTGTCATATTAACTATCCCACGACGAACATGTTGCCTCAATAACAATCGATACTTTGAAATAAATAAACTCCTGGACATGGTCACTGGTAAGCATGGAAGCTTCAGCTCCCCTCCACACTCCACTGAAATCTACTGGTTCATAGAAATTTCATTGTCGTGAAAACACTACACCATGCTCCTTTAAGAGGCACAAATAGCATGGTCCAAACGGGAAACCTAAACAATGGCTTTTGTCATGACCGAGAGGTGCCGTGACTCGTTGTCCTGAACGAACATCGACGAGGTAAAAGGTCAAACACCTTCTTGTCAGTAGGCCGAGATTTCAAAGGAAGGCCTAAGGGCCCTCTTTCAGACCACCGACCCCTGGCTCTCATAAAATTTATTTGTAAAACACCTTTCTTTTTCCCCATCGTGATTTTAAATTTTGAGTTTTTCGAATAAATCCGAACTGCCGAACATTTTACCAGAGATTGTTTTTTGGGATTTATTCGAAATCACGGAACCTTAGCCATATGGCATCCGTGTCATGTTGATGTGCAGCCTTTAGTGCTGAATATAAGGAAGAAGTTGAAGACATGCAGCAGTTAACAAGAAGCCTGGCCATTCTAGACGTTAGCGCAATGTGACGAGCATTGCGTTAGCGTTCATCTCGGACTTACGTCCAATCAATTAGTTGGTGCACACTCAACCCACAAGCCCCCTGATTTAGCTAATTTTTAAGGCCTTCACTCGAGTGAGTGCTTCTTACGTACGGGTAGTGGCTTCCTTCCTCGCAAACAGTAGGGATTGGGATTTAAAAAGTCTTGTTGACTGCAACACCCTGGAGAAGATTACTGTTAAATACCGAGCAAGCGCCCACTCATAATTTGAAGATAATCGCGAAAAAATAGGGGATGGGGGCATGTGAGGTCATCAATTTTAGATATATACGTACTGTGCATATTTTTTCAGATGTTTCAAATTTTGGGTAGTGTCATCCCTTAACTATACAGCCTTACTGGCCAAAGCCAAAACTATGCCAGTTTCACGTAACTTAAGGAGCAATGCAATTAAGGTTGTCGAGGCAAGGGGCAAGTTGAACGGCAGTTGTAAGGGGCCGTGCGACAATATTGGATTGGTGTATTTATTACTTTGCACAAGCTTATGTAGCACTGGTGCTAACAAGTATGCTTGCACATAACGTAGCTGACCCACGGAGTTTCTTTGCCACGGTGCAATTCAAACGATAAAAGCAGATTATTTCTTTCGGTATCTCATTTGCAAATCTTTTTAACATACTAGTAATGGGGAGTGCAGTGTCGGCATAGTCACTAGAGTTACCCCATAGTGACAGCAATCAAATCCAGCTCATGGATTGGATACGGAGCACTGCGTGAGCACTCGACTTGGGCTCATGACTAATGAATGCCCCTGCGAGCATTTGGGTGGTTGCTCGTGTACAATTGCTGCATTAATGAGAATAGAATAATAACATCTGGAGCTCAGCACCTGGCCCATCTTTTGCCAACCTGAGCCCATAGCTATGACGATTCTAATTGGCACCAGGACATGCGGCCACCTGTTCCGGTTTTGAGTTGAGGGGGCACATGCTGCCATTTTTCTCCATTTTTTTTCCCACGACTGTCATTGCATGGAAAGCAAAACTAATCTTTGTTTTGCAGGTTATAAATGTCAAAGATTAATTCTAAGAAGTATTTACTGAAAGTAAAGAAACTGTTGCACGGGTCATGCAGCAATCTTTTAACATAACTCAAAATGACAAGCAAGTAATCAACCATTTAAAGCTTAGCCCTGGAAGACACGAGAGATGTATTTGGTGGACTGTTTAAGTGATGGTCACCATATGACATGAGATAAACAAAAACAAAATAAAACCAAACTTGCATGTTGAGTTTCCCCCATCTCTAATGCCAACTGACACTAATGATGTACAAACCTGACCGGGCGTGGACGCAGGAGCCACCACGTGCTTGTTAGAGCTAGTCGTGCATTTGTATTCCAGTCACGTGATTCCGCTCCCACCCACATGCCCAGAGAGCAAGGACAGGTGATGAAAAGGAAGCGATTGATTGGTCGGGTGAGCATGTAGCTTCCACAGCACTGTCGGCTTATGGGTGAACGGAGTACACCATACTTCCTTATGAAAGTTTTGAGCTTTTAAAAGCTTCCTTGCATGTCTAACCTGTCCCTCTATCTTTCTGCAAGATCTGTCCCAAATTTGACATTTGCCAAAGTTCAGCTTCAGTGAGATCTGGCAGGCCTTGCATGTACATGTTTCAAATTGAGAACATTAGCAGATGCATCAATCGATTAAATCCACATTTCTACTCCCAGAGCTTGTCCAATGTAATCTAATTAAAAATACTGTAAACAACCTAATTTTTGCGAATTTTGTGAATCGTCTACAATTCGTGAAAATAGGTCCCAGCGAATAATTTCGAGAATATGTAAACACGTTGGAATCTATATTGAGATCCCACCACATCAGCGAAAATTAGAACCCGCATTGAAACTGCAGCTTTGACCTAAATCGCGAAATATTGAGCCCGCAAAAAATAAGTCGTTTACAGTATATAAAAAATAAGGAAAGAACCCTGTTTTTCTTTTTACTTAATGCCATTTCCTAGAAAGATGAGTGTTTAATACCGCACAAACAAAATCATTGTTTGCATTGGGATGGGTTAATGATGATGATAATGTCCATGCGGTGTGGCACATGCACGTTGTAAGAAAGTTGCACCAGATTAGATAACAATCTTTCTGATAGCATTACGAAGGCCTGCCCAAAAAGCACTCACTTGTCAAAAGCAGCACAGAAATAATAAACCTTTGCAGCATCAATGCAAATATTTCTTCCCAGAAAAAGCAGTTCAGTGAGCTTGGGCAAGCTTAGACAAAGTGTAATAAATATAGTATGCACTTCAGCATACTTCTTGAATTGCATCCTTTTGTGCAATAAAAAGTCATGAACCACGTAAAGTCGCTTTGTCGTCAAGAGTTCCGGCTTCAAAGAGGTGTTCTGGAGGAGCTCTTATGTCCCAGAACAAGGTCTTTTGATCAAGCTAAAGAACAGGTATTGTGCGGAGTTTGTGACAAAATAATGTTTCCTACTCCTCCTGTTCACCTACTTGCATTGGCAATAGAAATTAGTATACAGGGTGGTTCATTCCATTGTTTTATTGATTTCATAGGCCACGTGTGTCGGTTCATTGGCCCAAGGAGTCATAATTGATCACAGACATCTAATTACCAGGCAGTTGTACGTCGACGAAGTGTGAGTATTGGGGATTATACAGGTCAATAATTAAAAACTAAAAACAGTAATTTTGACATGAAAAACAATCTTGCTGAAAAACTTTTTCCGCAAAACTAAGAACTGGTATTTTGTGCCAGACCAGGACACAGTTGAAATGCTAGTCCCCCTGGTTCTCCTCCGCTGCTACTGGCCCCATTACAAATAAAACAAGAGCACAATATAATGAATCACCCTGTATACTAAGCTTTGTAGAGGAACATAACACGGACAATCAGATGGATACAGTTTTCATTGTATAAACATGTTGAAACAAAATCAGTGGCAAAGTATGAATGGATCTGTGAGACATACAAATTAACTTTCAGCCCGAGACGCACAAGCGTAACTAGTTGCTGCTGTTGTTCATCCACAAATTGTTTGGATCTAAGTGTTGTGTGGCCCGTGCTGTCTCTAACTAAACGAACCATGAACGAACCATGAACCATGAACCATGAACGAACGAACCATGAAATGGACGCTAGCAATAGGGGAACTAAACAACCCTTCTCCCCACTCGCCAATAATGCCGCTGCAATAACTTTCAACTTTCTGATGGCATATTATGTATCTCAAGTGGTTCTTAGCTACAGGAAGTTTTCTTTTTTTCCTGGTTTGATACTTCACCAGCACTGTGGCCCTACTGTAACCTGTTTACGAGAAATTCTTAAGGCCCTGCTTGCATCGCTACAACAGCTCTAAACTTGTGACCCTTCCCCTTATAAAGGTCGAAGTAGGCCAATTGCTGCTCCAATACTACAAACAGGTCGCAGTGCAGCAGCGAAACAAGCCACTACGCTCCGTGCCCGGAGACTAGCGATCGACCACAACCATGCCAACTCAAATCGTGCACACAAACGACAGCACAATAATTCTGCTTGCAAGTTTGCCAACACAATCTCTGTTGCAAACATTTCAGGCACAGTTCATGCAACGAGCAAAGTTACACAACAATGCAACACCCGTCACTGCATGGTCAAAGAAAAAGCAAGATCACCGTTCCCACCTTTTCACATTGTTCATGAAGTAAGGTCCTTTTCATCACTGACCCGAATGTGGCCGTCAGACTTGTTAAAATATTGGACCCGTCTCCAAAAGCGTGTGTCAGGCTACAACAAAGCGATCCCAAATCAATCCTACTAGAATCCCTTGTACAATCCCAACTCAAAAACAATGTGACGCAGTAAGAACAGCACTGTCATTGAGTTGATAATTTGTTTTTAAATATCGCTATCCCTTCAAAACTAGCCCTGACAAACACCATTCCTACGACATGCTCATTCGCTAGCAGAGGTTAGCCCAACACTCAATTTCATTTAATCATTTCATCTAATAAGTAATCTCATTTAACACCTGCTCACACATACCACCAGAGTCACCGCCAGCTGAACAAAAACGATGCGTGCATCTGGGGTGATGCAATGAAGAAGCGAAACGCCGCATTGTATTTGGGATGAAATAATAACCAATCACAAAGCATTTGTTCATCAACTGAAGCTATGTACCGGGTGTACAGGAAAAAAAGAAGCATGTTTTTCGCATTGCGAGAATTTGACTGTGTACTGTTGAAAGCCCACACTACGTTAGAATGTAGCACCAGCAATCGGGACAACATTCCAAAGTTTAAGAACTTATCATTAAGCCAAAAGTTACAAACGAGTTTCATAAATTTTAAAAGAGAAAATGCTGTTCATTTCCTGGCTCCACTCGTTATTCGTCATCAAGTCTTCTCGAGCTCCATTGGCCACCATTTTCCCATTGAAAACTTTAAAAAAAATTGCTTATAACTTTGGATTCATACAAAAGTGTACTCCGTGTCACTAGTTCTGTGCAGTGCAGGCGAAGGCAACGCCAGGCGAAAAGAGGAAGGGCGAGCACTCAGGAACGCGGGATGGGAAAGGAGGGCAATGGATGGCAAGGACAGAAAGGAAGAGCACTAGAAACGTTAGAGAGGAAAGAAGGTTTCTTTCTTCCTCCCCAGCCCACCTAGTGCTTCCCCCTTCTCCCCTCACCTGGCGTTGCCTTCGTCTGTACTGCACGCAACTAGTGACAAGAAGTATAGATCCCGAAAATTCGGCATCTTACCTCCTACAACTATGCTTGAAGCGGACACCGAACACTCGGCGGTGCACAGTTTCTTTCTGCGACACGAGAAACATCTTTTTTTTTCCAAGACACCTGGTAATTTTGTAGAGCAGAGCCAACCAATGAGGAGCGCAAGTTTGCCTGCTTCTCGGCAAGGGTTGCGATGATGTCAGAATGCCGAGCTCTTATTGGCTGATCGAAAAAATGATGGGTAGACCTCGAGGAATCTAGTATTGAGGTCTACCCACTATCCTTCAACCAAAGCCAATCAGAGCTTGGCGGTCGTTCCGACGTCACTGCAACTCCCGCGCAAGGAACGGACGACTCGCTCTCTGCATTCCTTTACAAGTTTTCAGCCCCCAGCGATGACGCTCTGCGCTGTCGGTGACTCGGCGGCGCAGACAACGGTGGATGACGTAACAGACGAATTCACCCGAGGAGCCGCGCGTTGGCGGAGACCGAGGCGCCGAGAGGACGCAGAAAAAGAGAAGAAGGGTGAGAGAAAGAGAGAAGAGAGGCACGCACGCATGCACGGGGCAGCCGCGGCGGCAGGCAAGCTAGGACGTAGCCTGGTCCTTCTTGGCCGTGAACGATATCACAGAGCGGAGCCCCTTCACGGAGGTCTGCGAGAAGGACGGAGGAGGGGAAAACGGAGAGGGGAGAGGGGTTTCTTCCTCGTCTTCTTCCGTCC
This sequence comes from Ixodes ricinus, assembly GCA_037355805.1. Lineage (NCBI taxonomy): Eukaryota > Metazoa > Arthropoda > Arachnida > Ixodida > Ixodidae > Ixodes > Ixodes ricinus. The sequence continues at coordinate 35,481 of JAZHYW010043501.1, forward strand.
TGCTTTCGCCCTAAAACGACCCCCGTCGAAGAGAAAGGCAGCCTAGCAGTCGTGAGAGGGCGTCCGGAACGCACCTCTGCCTGGTACGTCTAGTGTCCCGCACCGTCCGTGCGTCGGAGTCTCGCCAAAACGGGGGCAAATGCAAAAAGGGAGTTGCTGGACGACGTTACGAGCTGTAGCGATCCTGGCGGTTGACTGCTTATGCGCCGGAGAGGAAGACGAGCAGACGCAAGCGTCAGTGCTGCCGTGGCGTTTCAACCTCGCCGCCGTAGCTTCCCGCCTACCGGCTGGCCAAAGAGCGAGCTATGGAAAAACGGCCGTCCACCACACAAGGATCGTGGCAATTTGAACCCCTACACAACCGCACTGTTGCCGGGCGGAAAATCATATTGTATCTGCTTCGGCTCGGGATGGCCACGATGCCGCAGAAAGGCCGGCGGCTCGTGCCGAGGAAGCTTACGGCGAAGGCACGGTATACTCGGTAAAGGCAAGGCAAAGACACCAGTCAGAGATGCGTTCCGGATCCTGTAGCCACGGCTGAGCAGAAAGGAGAGGCTGCTCGACACCGCAAAGAAAAAGATGCGCACGGCACAAAGGAGAAGAAAAAAAAAAAAGTCAGCAACACCACCACCATCACGCGGAACCAAGGGCACGGACACATCAACAGATGCACCACACAAGTGAGGGAAACGACAACCAAAAGGTAACGAAGGAACGAAACAGCAGCCCTTGCAGCTCCGCTACTGTCACTACTAAGGAAAGGGGGAGAGAAAAAAAGATACCGTCTACCGTGGATGCCAGCAGCAGACGTCACGCACGCACGGAAACGACACAACGAAATGCACAGGAAAAAAAGTCAGAAGCAGCTCGGCATCTATTGCGAGGTTTCCACTACCGACACCGGCTTCTCTTGCACGACGGAAGCGGCGGCACGTGGCGCGAGTGCTACAAATAAAACTATATCGTGAAGTTTCCCATAGGACCGACGTTGTCGCTAAAGACTGCAACAGGTCGTGTCCCTGTCTGTGGAGATCTGCGAGAGCTCCTGTTGTTCCAAACAAGATAGATTCTGATTGCGGCGGTCCACCGGTGAAAGACGTTGCTGGTACCGCTGAAAAAGGTTTGTGATGCCGATGCCGAATTTGTGCATCAGTTGGCACGCTCGTGTGCTACAACAAGACTGCTAATTGAACATGTGGGAGATTAAAACCCGTGCCTCCCACGCTGAAACAATCGCAGCGGTACATGCTTACGTTCGGTCGTAATTTCTGGTTTCAACCTCCCAAGCGTCTTTAGGAGACTTGCCACTTTTTGCGACTGGATGCGAAAGCCCTGCATGGATTATCGCCTTGCTGCATAATGATAACCATTTAACATGAGTGTCACGCGACAGACCCTCTCATTCCATGACAGACCCATTCTGATTAGACCTGCTGCGGACAATGAACCCGTCATGCAATGAACTCAAATCGTAAGGCAGAACCATCGCACAAGAGCACTACCATGTCAAGGACCCATCCCACATTGCAATGGCTCTGTCATGATGGATATTTGTCATATGAGAGGTCCTGTCTCCCAAGAAACCCGTCATGGCAAAGAATCATTTGTCCTAAAGCCCATCACCCGGATTGCCCATCCCCTGTGGACCTGTCAATCAGCAGACCCACCAATCAAAAGACCCACCTATCAACAGGCCTATCAATCAGCGGACATGTCAATCAAAAGACCCGTCAATCAACAGACCTGTCAACTAATAGACCCATCAACCAACAGATTCATCACCCCGCAGACGCACTATGCACAGGGTCCATTACCCAAGTTGCAGCTTATGGGACAGGAAAAGCTCACCTTCTTCTTAGTGCCGTTTAGGTACTCCTTGTACATGTTGGAGCGCAGGTACCGCGGGTAGCTATCGTTCTTCATCAGAAGGTAGAGGTGGGCCTGGAAACGAAGGTTGACACAGCAATATGTCATCTGACAACTCCACCCAACAAACACAGCTTATCTTTTGAGCCTATCCCTCTCAGCAACATGATGAAAGATTAAATAAGAAATTCATCAAAAGTAGTTATGTGATGAATATTTTTTACATTGAATATTGAATAGTTTTTTCAAGCCTTTCACTACTGTTGAACCATGCTTAAATGAAAACCTAGCAAAACATGTGAGGGCTGTTCCCAAGCTTTTCCTTGTCCATTTATAAACTAATTTTAATCCAACTATATTTATGGACTGTGACCTCAAAGTTCAATGCATTGCAATGGCAAGTACCGTAAACGACACATTTGACATAAAATAAAATCTATATAAATGCTTAGCTATACCTAATTGAGTGGATTTACAAATCTAGCTTTATGCAAATATCCTTTCTTCAATCTCGAACTAAAAGAAAAAAAAATCATGAATGATGAATGAAGGTTGTCAGAGGATCTCTGCCTAACATATACACATCTATGACAGCCACAGTTTAATTTTTAAATTTTACTGCAATGCAGGTATCAACATTCACAAAGTTTTTGTTTCTTCTTAAGGGGCTGTGCAACTATTTTCAGACTTTGGCCAATTAACCACGGAAATTAATCTGCGTCACTACAGAACGAAAAACAGAAAACCGCATTTTCTTCCGAACGCTAGTTCTTATTTAAAAAAAAGAAACAAATCAAAGGTCGCAGTGCCTCTCAACTCCCCACGCGACTTTCGAGTGACGTACTCTGGAGGTTCACGTGGTTTCCCCTTGGGCACTGTCTTTAGAAACCCAGCCGCCGCTTCCTCCGCGATTGACACACTTAGAAAGGATTGGCCTCGTTGAAGGTCGCGGTGAGCGATGGACACAGAGGACGGTTCGATCACGGGGCTGACGGCGAGTGCTGCAGCGGAGGGGGACAGGGTTTGTTGACTTCCGCGTACCTCCAGAGACGCCGTCATTTTAGTTCCCGTAGCCGCCACGGGCGCTGCAGATCGGCAAATAATTCGGTTTTTGCCTTGCAATTACGCAGCAGAATAGCAGTTTTTTCGGGGAAAGGTGACGCGTTTTTGGTCACTTGGGCTTGCAATGAACAATATAAAAAATGCAGTATGGCAATTCTTTCGACGTTAAAACCGTTGCACAGCCCCTTTAAATACAAAAGGTGCGCACGGGCGCCATCCTGCTTTGAAAAGGTGCTTTCCCACCAAGCACGCAATTGCGATATTAATAATACTTTTTCAGGTGTTGATGGCAGCGGGTTAGCCCCGTTAGATACGACTTTTAGAAATTTTGTATACAGTCTAAGCTCGATATAACAGACCTTGATTTTGACTAAGATTTTGGTCTGTTGTAAAAGGAGTATGTTGTATGCAGGTATGAAGTGGAGTCAATGGTACATAGAGGAAAACCAACCGAACTTCACAAATCGGTATGTTGTATCCAAATGTCTGTTGTAACCAGGTCTGTTGTAATGAGCTTAGACTGTATTTGCACAACGCTAAAGACACTGACGATAGGGATGCACAGCAAAACCACATATTATACTGTAAAACCCTTTATTTTCGCGGCCCTATTTTTCAAGCGAATCGGTTACAGAGGTCACAATCGCGGCCCCTAAATTTGGTGGAATCAGACGCCTGCATTGAAACTCTTGATGATCGAAATTTTCGTATGCCTTATAAATTTCAGCGAATTTTCCACTCACGAAATTGCGAAAATTAAGGGCTCGCGAACATTAAGGGTTTTACAGTATACAATTTCTCGATAAAAGGCTGCCCTTCAACTTCTCATTGAGCCAACAAGTCGCACGCACATCTCAGAACAAAAAGCAGCCTTTCAAAAGCAGCACTTTTCGAAAAAGTAAAATTTATTACAATGAATTTATTTCCACAAATAGAAAGAGATAAAAAAAGTGTCCACTCACAGCAGCCTCCTCAAAGGTCCACCGGTCAGGGTTTTCCATGTTTTTCTTAGTGATCTCGTAGCTTTTCGAGTCTATATTAATAGGACAGTTGGCATCCGTGCCCAGGTACTCACTGAAATGAAAATGGCACAACTAAAAAGAACTGCCGCAAAGTAGCAAACCAATACAGCACACATGCATTTAAGAGTATTGTATTGTATTTTCCATTGTATAGTTCACGTTTTCTCCTCCAAGTTTCTTTCGGTCTGTCTTACGCCTAGGGTTCCACGTTTTCAGATAAATCTGAAAAACTCCGAGAAACGCCTCCGGTAAAATTGTGGTCAATTCAAATTTATCCGATAAATTCCGAATTTCGATGTGGCAATGGCAACCTCATTTATTTTTAAAAGGGGAAAGGGTCCTTCTTTAAAAAAAATATAAGTAAATAAACAAAAACAGTATTTTACAATTAAGTTTGATCAGTGCACAGGGTCAATGGTCTTGGGAAAATGCCACCACAGTTATTTTCAAATCTCGGCCTATTGCCAAAAGGGGTCTTACTGCTTATATCGTCAAGGTTCATTCAGGACAACAGGCCATTGTACTTTCGGGTCATGACAAAGCCACAGTTTTGGTCTCCAGTTTTCACTATACTATTGGTGCTTTAGAGAAAGAGAGGCTATGTTTTTGCAACAGTGAAAGCTATGGACCATAGAAGATTGCATAAAATGGGGAAGAGGGACAGTTGAAACTTCTCTCTAACATCCTTTATCACTCCACCTCGCACAGCCACTGGGTAGGTTGATGGAATAGGATGGGATGAATACTGAGCTTCCCAGCGACCACATCCAGGAGCTTATTGATATTAAGCTAGTGACGTTTACCTAAGCAACACCTGTGTGCAACTTTTGTCGTGGTTTACACACTGGATGTTATCTATTTATTATTAACGAGAAACACTCCAAAATTTAAATCCGACTCTCGAAGAATTGGAAATCAACAAGACAAACTCCGATCAACTCAGAGTTTGACAAAAAATGAACTTTGAAAACATGGAACCCTACTTTTACAACAGTGAGACTTATCTGCTGTTCTTCTTTGTAGGTATGGATCTTAACTTTTAAAATTTGCCGCGGGGGTAATATTTCTTGTTCTATCCGTTAGCGAGAATAATGAAACTGGCTCTTGCGCATATGTTTCAGGATTACAATACACATATACAATTTCACTGCACCAAGGATACAAAGGGTGCGACTTTTGCAGAGGTGTGACTTTTAAAGTAACAACTTTCTCACGAAAACGGCCCTTTATAGGGGGATGCAACTTATAAACCACAACAGATTAGTTCAACAATTTCTGTGTATGCTTATGATAGGGTGACTCTTCCAAATCACTCCAACTGAGGCTGCACTCCTTTTGGGCCTTACAAAATGCATCCAAGTAATGAGCCAGTAATTCGTAACACACAGCTGCATATTCAACCTCTTAACAATCTGAAGAAGCAAAAGCGAAGGAACGGGGCCACCCACTTCCAGATCTCTTGTACTTTGATGGGGACATCCTTTGAATGAACCTGCTTCAGCTCTTGAACCGCATCCCAGAACCTGGAAGGAACCGGTGCCGAACAACGGTCACGCACTACAAGGTACCACACGGCCAACCTTGAGACTGGTTTTGCCTACGTCTGGTACTACACAGGCAACCACGGTGTGGCAATAAACCTGAGATCTCTCGTGCCTTGTCGGCCTTCTACCAAAATCCTTAAGCATGAGCATTGCCACCACTCAAGTTAACGGTTAGCCTGCCACGTAACAATATGAAGGAGCTGTATGCTGCCTGCTTGTGTTTGTGCCCTTGGTATATTGCAAACCAGCTCAGCACCTTGCCATGCAATGGACTTCTAAGAGCAAGCAGAACGAACTGCGTAAACTGAAAACGCAAGCTGTTGGCCAATAGGGAAAATAAAAGTCCAATAGCCTTCGTCTAATGCTTTTCGTATAACTGGGACAACTTAATCTGGTAATAAACACTGTGAAAGCAATTAGTGCAAAAACAAGGACGTGATGGAGATATGAACAGGACAAGTGGTTTGTATTCACCGCCTCTGTCTTGTCCAAGTCTTTGCGCCTACTGTTTTCACGGTGTTTACACAACTGGCCGACAGTTAACTCTGATCCTGGCAACAAAGTTCGAGAGCTATGCATTAAAGGACACATCCCTTTACGCACGTGCATTCTTAAACATATTTAGTTTGTACACACTCTTCATGTAAATCAACTGGCCCCAAAATTATCGGATCTAAGACTTGCGTTATGAGGATGCCACTATGAATACAATCAAATTACGACGGACTACAAATGATGCTATGGGCCGTTGCAGCCAATCCAGCTCTGCGATCGTGTCATGTGACTACGTGCCCCTAAGGCCACGTGGACACTCCACACGGCGGCAGATTGGCTCCGACGGCTCGTACCGTCCACCGCGGTCCGTCGTAACACGAAGCGGAGTAAAGGGGGCCTCGTCGTTGCAAGCCCCACAAAACGAGACTAAGTGCACGACTCAAAAGATTCGAGAGGTGCCGGGGCGGTTTCTGCGTGCGGGAGCGGGACCCACTTGAGGTTCTCGGCGCTGAACTCCTTCTCGAGGAAGTGGAAGAACTGCTCCCGCCCTGCCGGGTCTCGAAAAAGCTCCTTCATGGAGAAGGCCCACCGACGGACACGCCGTGCCGGGATGTCTTTCCTGCGACGCAAACACAAAGAGAAGGCGAGGGTGAAGGCCCGTTCACACATACATTGCAGTGCTAAGTCGGCGTTATATCGGAGCCGTATTAGTGCTCTGCTACGTGTGACACTTCCTTTTTCGGTGTGCACGCACGATGCAGCGCCAACTCGGTGCCGAGTCAGCACAGGCGCCGGCACTGAACCGGCGGTGACTTTGCGTCATCCGAGCGCCCGCGCTGCACTACGTGAACCGTCCTTAAAGGCCAGTTCACACGTGCGGTATTCCGAGCTACCCCAGCTAAGCGCATTTTCGGAATACCTAGGCTTTACTCTTTCCGGCACGCTATTTACTATTTCTAAATTCAAAATAGCTACTACTGACAAAATGGCAAATGAAGGCGATCCAAAAAACAACATTCGAATTTTTCCGCACTCCCCGATGGGGTGACGTCGCATGCGATATAGCTTGCAAGTGGAGCAGGCGATCTAAAAAAACACTGTATTTTGCGCGTGTTTTTTGCTTTTGCTGACGTGCGCTTAACCAGCGTTCGTTTCACACTGTCAAACTTCTTGTGACTTGTCGGGAACAAGCTATAATGCCCTTGTATTACAACACCTGCCGTCACATTTTCAGTGTGGCAGGTACGGTCTCTCAACATCTCGGGTCAAATTTAAACTTCAATAACTTCACAGAAAAAAAAAATTTATCGTGATTTCCATTTTGGGCTACCAGTTCAGAAATGTCTATTAATATCTTGGGCCAATTTTGAGGCAAATGAGTGGCTAGCTAAATTTCGACGGAGAGAAATAATGCACCATCTTCTCTTCACATGCACCCAGACATGACACAATACACACACAAAAGAAAAAAAATAGCAGTTGGTCTTGACACAAAGTTTCCATTTTTCTTTCTTTTTAAACTCCCAGGTCCAAATTCTTTTTGTGGTGAGGACCGTCAACGAGGTATATGGGTGCTTGCGGAACTTTAGTAGAATACCACCTTAATATGAGGCTTGTGGTGACCGGAATGTTCGTTTCTAGGACGCTTGTTTCGTGCAAATGGACAGCGCATCGTGAATAGAGGGGCCTGCTGTCAAATGAGGAGGAAAAATTGGTGCCTGCATGCAACAAGCCCAAATTTTTCGTGGCGAGTTTAACCCTGTCAAATTTCAAGGTGTGGCTGAATTCCTGTGAGTAGGATGCTATATACTTTATTCAAAGCTTAAAAGTTTTTGTTTTTTTTCTAGTTTCAGAGTGTTTATTACAAGGTACATGCAAGCATGCGCCGGTCATGCAACTTAGAGCTAACAGTTGGAGGGTGTTCAACTCAAACCATGCTAGCACTTGCCTTAAAAATGAATCACTTATAGAAAAAAGTGAAGGAGAAAGAAAAACCAAAGTAAAAATAAAAAAGTCAGTGCAGACTGTGCACATTTGTGGCAAGGCAAGTTGCCCAGCCCAGCTGCGATGCAAACAGAGAGCAGAATCAGTGTCATCATATTTGTCCCAAAATGGTGGCAAATTAAAAGTGTTCTTTCAGCCTTTTTGTAAAATATTTAATTATCCCCAGCGGTTCTTCCAACCTGAGTCATGTCAAAAAAAAAAAACATTTGTGACCTCCATAAACTGTTAGCAAAAAATTAGCCAACGTCTGGTGCCCATAAGGTGTATAATCCAAATCAAGCAATTGGAACGCTCTCTTGTTCTTGGCTCTTAATGCAAGCATCTTGCAGGTTGACTTTCCAGCGATGCACCCGTGCAAGGCTGCAAAGGCAGCACACCGGCACATTCCCAGAAACCATGAATTTCTCATCAGTCTTTCTTTCTCTTCATCAATATCCACGTCTGTGTCTAGGAGTACAACCGTGTTTTGACGAAAGTATTCGTAAACAAAAGAAAAGGAGCTCATCCCATGTATGTGCAAATTTGACAACTAGGGGTGGGTGAATATTCAAATAGTAGTTTTGAATAATACACTATTTAATATTCACTTCAAGATGAATTGCCACATTTGTACTTTTTGAGGTGTGCATCATGACAAGTTAGCTGTTGAGTGCGCTTCTCATCGAGCACCTATGCACCGCATAAAAAGCTACACCTGCAGCTAGCGGGCATTGCTTTCCCGCAGCGCACAGGTGCTTGGTGAGAAGTGTACTCAACGGGCCATACCCACCACGATTATGAAGAGTTTATGTTATGCAGCAATGTCTGACAATCTCGTGTTCATCATTAGTGCTTAATTTCTTTTTTTTTTTGTCAAATTTAAAATTGAAGAAAGCAAACTTGCATTGATGGGCGAAGAGCGTGTTGGTGCGGGTAAAGATTAAAGAAAGAATAAACATTATTTTTCTTTAATCTCGAATATTTGCATATAGCAAGCAGATTTATAAAGCCCCTCGATTAGGATAGCTGCAACCAGTTTGTTGTTTACATGCCACAGTTAATAAATACTAGCTATATTAAAATTAACTGAGCTAAGAAGTGGACAAGTGGAAGGTTGGGAACAGCCTTCACGAGTTCAGCTGAATTTTTATTTAAGCATGGTGCACGGTGGTGAAAGGCTTGAAGCAAGTACTCAATATTCAATTTAAAAGTATTTTGCCAAAACCACTAGTATTCACTTCGAAATCAAAATCCACTACCAGCACATAACCCAACGACAACAATGCAGACAATTGTTTGCACAGGTTACTCCGGTGACCCACCCAAGATATAAAAACAAAAAGTACAGGATGTCCGTAAAAGATTTGCAGCATTTGTTTTTCACTGCAAAAATGAAGTATGCATCGTTGAACGCTCCTTCACCCTACACTGTGTTCTAGTGGTCCAAATCAGACGCCACAGTTTCAGAGCTTGTTGTTGCCAAATTCCAAAGTTATAAGCGATTTTTGGAAATTTTCAACAAGGGACATGGCAGCCAATGAGGCTTCCCAATACTGAGACCGTTGACTGCCAAGTACGGGCCCCATTTTTTTATTAAAATTTCCGAAAATAGATTAATCATTTGAATCAAACAGCGGCAAGCTTTGAACCTTGGCATCCGATCAGGACCGCTAGCACTACATTTTGGCATTCGGCGATGCATAATTTATTTTTGCGGTGAAAGAAACAATGAAACTTTTTCTGCGGTGGGCAAGAGGACGTACGTCTGCTTCTCCAGCTCCCAGAAGTCGGTGCTGTCCGAGATCCAGGGGTTGGAGGGCTCCGGAGTGCTGATGAAGGGGTCGTACTCCTGATACTGCTCAGTAACTCAGGTACCTGCGAAAACGAGGCACCGGGCACGGCTCTCTCACCATTTTTAAGGGGACCGTGCGAAAAGACTTTTTTTTTTCACCTTGGTTATCGTAAGAATAAATTGACTTGCGCCCAAAGTGGAGCGCAACTCACGCCTCTGGGAAACTGGCGCGCCGCTGAAACGTCCGGCTGATCCGGGATTCAAACCCGGGACAAGACTATGCCCGTTATTAAGTCCGGACACAGCCGGCGCTACGAGCTAATGGGACCAATCTAGCAGCGTGAAAAGCGCGGGTCACTGGGCCTTTTCTGTTTATGATTGGTTCGGCGATGATAGAACACAAACAGAAACATGGCAAACACCATGATGGTGCACTTTTGACGCGGTTCGGTTGGTCCCATCAGCTTGTAGTGTCGGCCGCGTCTGGACTTAAAGGGGTGCTCCGGCCGTTTTTGAGCTACCTAAACAAATTGCATTTTCTGACTACCCGGGCTTCAGTCGTCACGGTATGCTATTTATTTTCTCCAAATTCAAAATAGCCATTGAGAAAACCGTAAATGAAGTTGATGCCGAAACCAGCATTCAAATTTTCGCGCGCTCTTCAGTGGTGTGACGTCACACATGGTACAAACTTTCAGGTCGTGCATGTAGTCTTAAACAGAGTATGTCAAGTGTTTTTTGCGTGCTTCTCAGTGAATCAGTTACCAAACATTCTTTTCCCACCATCAAACGTCTTGTAATCAGTTGGGAACATGGCTTACTGCCCCCTTTGTACCATTTCTGTCGTCACACTTCAATGTTGCCAGTAGGGGCTCCCAGTTTGAGAAACACGATGAAAACGAAATTCGAAAATTCAATAACTTCGCGAATTTTTTTATTTTCACACAATACTTGGGGAACTTGTAGAGCCATGTCTATCGGTGGGTTGAGCCAATTTTGAAGCAAATCAACGACCATGAAAAAATCGCCGGAGTACCCCTTTAAGGTGAAACGAAGTACAAGTAGCACTCCATTTCAGGGTAGAGTACATTTATTCTTGCATAAATCTTCTCCACCTTGGGGGCTTCCCATTAAATCATTGTATCACAGCTTGGTCACCTAATGCTCAAGGTTGGTTCACACATTTGCGTTCGACTGTGACCGACTGCATTACGATGACCGCTTGCAACTGCTTACGACGCAGTAACACATTGGCACCGTCTATTGGGTGGCCTGGGAACATTTCCGATCTGCACATATTTCCTCATTTTTTATGTACCACTCTTTCACCGTGGACTCGAAATAATTCAAACAATGTCATAAGCAACCATTTCTCGTAGATGGTGAGTATATTTCATCTCGCAAATACTGCAAAATCTTCAGTTCAGTTCTACGCATCGGAAGTGTTCCAGAGGTCCAAATTTAGTCGCGAGATCGAAAACGTTCTCCGCTGCCGATTGGACACAGTGCCGCAGCTTGCGCATAATCAACCAACGAGAGATTTTTTTACCCGTTCGCAAGTTCGCAGTTGGGCAAAAGTTTGGTGAGAACATCTCACCGACACAAATAGCGAGAAAGGCCTCACGACGTCTGATGTACTTGTCCCTAGTACACCGTCAACCACTGGTCAATGCCAGCTTGTGTACGAGCAGAACAGCTTCAGATTTGTAAAGGAAGCACAAGTTGTCAATGGCTTCAAACATGAAATGGCAGACGACCACAATTTCGGCCTGCGTCCATTCTCGCTTTCGCTCAGCGCTCAGTTAGCAGCAGACTATCAACTTTTCTTTCGATCTGTTAGCAGACAACGTACAGCGTTTGTTCGTTTTATTTCTATCTGCGAAGAATGTTTCAGGGCAGACGAACCGCGTTCTTCGCTAGCGGTAGCAAACGAACCGTCTATGAATGCCATCTTCGCTCATTCCACGCAGCAAATTAGATCTGGCCCTCGCGGCGACCAAAATCGGACCCAAGGGCTGTTCGTGTGCCAGCGTGTTCTCATCGTAGGCAGTTACAAGTTGTTCCAATGCAGCCGATCACACTCAAACACAAATCTGTGAACAAGCCTCGAGTCTGCAGACCTTATAAGATTTGACCGTTGCAACCCTGTTCAAATATATAAAAGTGCCAAAAAACGACAGGGACAAGTAGAGTGGATGCAACACAAGGCATTCTTTTTTGTCCCTGTCATTTTTAGCGCTTTTGCATATTTGAATATGAACCAACTGGCACAACTTTTCACTTTGCTGCAACCCTGTACATGGTGGATCATGTGGCTCGCGGTGTGGGAACGATGATGATGATATCAGTAAAAGAAAATAAGTCGGCCGATGCAATGCGCCGTGTGCACAATGGGAGAGGTTGGCAGGAGCAATACTCACGACTCCGACACTTTAGAAATCTTGACGTTCCTTCTATCGAGCCGGCTTTTGAGCTTTTCAATCTGGGGCAGCGGAGAAAGTGAACGGAAGAAGTCAGTACCGGAGATACACTTCAAAGCAATGTCGAGACTAACTCTAAATTGCTCCTGCACAGCAGATTTTCTTTTCATATTCAAGAAAGTCCAATATATAAATATGTCTGTTTTAGCATCTGAGTGCGCATGTATTATCACAAGAATATGCTAACAGTAGCCGGTAAAACTGAACCTAAATTAATGCCTTTCTTATTGGCAATTGCAATGTGACGCAAATTGCCCGACTGCACCTGCACTAATACAGTAGTCAATACTAAGATATTTATTTTGAAACTTCTCCGAATTGCTATGAAAACAGTTTAAAAAGAACCTTATTATTACATAGTTGTTCCGCTGCGTTAAACACTACATTTAAATAGTACTCTTCAACGAAAATGTTATAAAATCAAAACATCAACTCGCAAAATAAAAACATTATAGCCACACAGCAGATAAGCACACTATTTGGAAAATCCTAAGTCTTAGAACAGTGCGCTTTATCTCCAAGGGCGAAAGCATGCAAGAAAAATACCATACCGTGTGAACAGAAATTGGCTGAAGATAAATTCATACAACCAATGCTGAAATACCTATATTAATGACACCCGAGAACAAGAGCAAGAGCAACAAGCACTCCAAAGAAGCAGGAAACTTTAACCCCTTCTTGAATTTGACCTATTGTTTGTGCCTGACCCACAACATGGCTATAAAGGTCATTGTTTCACAGCCCTGAGTGAAAATGTTTGGTGCATTTGTCCGTACATTATCATCACAGACCAATCATCAGCTAAAAGTTAGTATCTACCATTGTAGCATGTCTACTTTTAATGCCTCTTTCCTGCCCCAAACCTCCACTGATTGGAACCACCTTCCCGTAGCCATGGTTGGAATTATTTCCAACACTGATGATTTCAAATCTGCAATCTCTCTGTGTGTAACAATATTTCATAGTAATTTCGTATGTTGCCTTTTCATTGTTTGTACTTTTATGTGTATTGTATAGTATCGATACTCACTCCTCTGTAATGTCTCCAGACCCTAAAAAATACATAAATAAAATGAAATGAAAAAATTTAATAAATCCTCACTCACCTCTTGTTTGAGGGCCTCTAAAGGGGCATTGAGGTCCCCTTCGGAAACACTGGGACTGATGCGTCCCCCAGGTACTGCATATTGCATGTGCTGGAACAGAATAATAAAACGTCAGAACATCGGGTACATGCGCACATAATAGACATCTTGCAAAACCAAAGCAATCCTAGCGGCGCAGTGCCGCGCCTGAGCATCTCGGGATCCCACTGGCAACAGTTTTGGTTTCGATTTTGTAATCTCGCTTCACAGACATCCCATCACAACCAAATATGGTGCTTGCATTTTCTAATACTATGCGACCTTCCATGAATTTATATTACTGTTGGCGTTGCCCTCCAATGCGGATAGAACTGGGGCACGTTTTTCTGAGCTCCGACATGCCAGAATTTGTGCACAGGTAGCACAGAACTACGATAGCAGATGGAAGATAAGTATACTGGACCCATTGTCCTGCATTGTCATGTCTAAGGGGCTCTCACGAAGACAAACAGGTGCAATGCAAGCGAGGCCGACTTAATTTTCATGCAGTGCCGAGATTCACTACTTCGTCAACGGGGCAATCAAAACCGAAGCCACGCCACTCCTTTCCATGGACAAAGAGGCCCCATAATTCAATGCACGCATGTTGCGTGCACGGATGTTTGGAAGAAGCCTATTGACCTCCCACACATTAACCGGACAAAAAAACTGAGTGGAATTTAAAAAATGTTTAGGTCACACGGGCCAAGCCTGGTAGAAGTTAGGGACAAAAGGCCTTTCAGCCTGACTGAAGCCTTTACTCCCCTGCAGTTTACAGCAATACACAATGTAAACACAATTCTTAAAAAAAATACAGATAGTATACACAGAAGCCAAAAAAACCTCCGACACTTTCATGCATGCATACTTCATACGGTGTATCTCTAAGAAAAAAATTTAAACCTTACAACATGCTCCACAAAAAAGTCATTTTAGCTGTTTAGCATCTTTAAGAAACAAAGGACAAAAAAAAGATTATATCGTGCAATTATAAAAAATATTTCTAAAAATATTATTTATAAAAGAAGAATTACTTATTTAATCAACCATAATTACATAATTACAACTCTTGCAGTTGAGGAAACTATCTGAACAGATTACTCAATCACAAAGCCTTGCTATTGTGCTAGTAGGGTCACATATAGGGAACATAAAACCCCAGGCTGACTCTAAAATCGGCCCGAAAAATCGACGTCTGCACATAGCAGTTTCATATCTTCACCAAAGATGTATTTTAGAGGTGAATTTTACCTCCTAAGATTGCAGGCATAATGTCCTTCTTGTGAAAAATGAGACTTGCAAACTTGACAAGGTCACTCGATTTTCAATGCAGGCATATTGGGCTCAGTGGCACAATCTCCTGATAGGCGCAGTGAGCACTTTTGACTGAGAATCCAACAGTTCAAAATAAACCTTTGACAAAATTTTCAAATCGTTATGTGGGGCGCCGATTTCTATGCCCAATTTCAGAGCCAGCATTGCCACCATCTATGCCACCCCATAGTTTGAATCACTGCAACCGAAAAAATTTTCCAGTCCTTTTGCGCCGTTGCTCTCTATGCCCAAAGGACTAGCGGCAAAGGCCAGAACTGAAAGCGTGCAGTAGAAAGGCAGTAGAAAGGTGACTCACCTTTGCGCTTTTGATTGGTTTGTTCATACGGCAGGCCTTTTAATGTCGATTTCAGTAGTATTTACACAGCCCGGCTGTGGGAAAAAACAGACCGCGACATACGTCATGCCTCGATGATCATCACCTCTATTTACCGGTGCTGTTAAAAGGAACGTGGAAACAATCGTCGAAACAATGAAACACCAAACGGCGGCCAACATATGAAAAAACCTCCCGACATATCGCTGACCAAGCAACTGCTGGAGTCACGTGCTCTCCGTCGATCCGAAGTTTTACTACCTAATGTCCCGAGGACGCCCCACGCCCGAAAGACAACCCACCCTAGTTTTGGCATAATTCGCTGTTCTTTCAAAAACACCGAAAAGATAGCCCACCTCTAGTAGTTGCAGGGTTTTGACCCATGGTGACGTCAACAGAACTGGTGTTGCTCAGCCACAGCGGGATATATGTGACCATTGCAAACTGGGAAGGAGTTTTCCATGCTCCATTGCCCCTTTATTGATTACACATACACGAAAGTTGGTCCACTCTTCATTTTTCACTTAGCAATTTGCTCTCGCCTTTAGGTGGGCTATCTCTCGAGGTATTATGCGTACGTGCGACTTTGACCAGTTCGCCTACTAGCAACAATCGATGCAAGATTGTTTCTCCGAAAAGCATCGAGTGCGAGCTAGGAGACTCCCTTCGTAATGCTCACGGGCAGGCACTGAGAGCGGACAGAGGGATTTCTACTCACCACGGGCCTATGTACATCCCAGAATGCCCTCTCCTGGCTATCCAGCACTTTCCGTTCCAATTTGTCCCTCTTTTTGTCCACTCTGCATCCATACAAAAAAAAAAAGCGACAAAAAAAGGAAAAAAGGAAATGTTCAGGAGTTACAAGGCGAGATTTTTCCATGGCCACTGAGCACCTAAGAAATGCAGGGTGCAGCTTTTTACGTTCACACCTCCCGCTTCGCGATTCGTTCTTTGGCACCCTCGTCAGTCAATGCTGCAACCTGATTGGCCGAGGTGCGACGACAAGATGGTCGGGCTTGCCGCACCCTGCGTTTCTTAAGTCGACGGTGACCATACGCGACAAGAAGACGCCCAAAAAGGAGTGTCCTCAACACCTTGGAATTGCAAACGAAAACCGTTCTTTCATTCTCACAACTGCAAACAAAGTTTAAAGCTTCATTCCCACCAAACAAACGCGCAAGCAACAAGCGTCGGTCCCAGACACGTCGAACAACAGTGTGAGCTAGCAATGCTTTTTGCACTCAGTGTTATCAACTGGCAGCAGAAAATATGGGGCAATGGTGCCAAAGATGGGTCGGAGTCGCCACAAAGTACGCTTTCGAATGGCTCGTCGGATGATGCGATGCGTCTCTCGCATTAGAGATCTGGCCGTTCGAATGGACTAGAGGTAGAGGATTTGCACCTGGGGTGGCGCGACACGTTCGAGCCAATCGCCGAGGCCCGTTAATGTGAACCCCGGAACTGTTCAAACTCTCTCGGGAAATCTGCAATTCTTTCACAACCATCAAACCAACTACACCCCAACGCATACCACTAAAACCCAAGATTACATTCGCACGTGGCCCTTTTCGCTTGAGAATGTGACTAAACACTGTGACACACCCGTTTTTCTGACATCTCTCAGGAAAAGGAGGTGTCACGGTGTTTGATTAGCCTCTCAAAATTAAACATCAGTATAACCAGCTGCACTAAGAAAAAAAAAGGAACCTGCTTGGTGTGTTGTTATTTTAGCAAAATAATAATATAATAAATTACCACTGAAAATATTCCGCAGCTACAATAGGCTGGTTCCAGGCCCTCTGGCGGGTGTTTACTGGTTGGTAGACAGCATGCGCCGGTAATTTGTTTCTTGCAATGCAGTTAATTAGTCACAGTTCGAACAGCGTCATCCGCAAGTAATTACCGTAAGATACGGAGAAAGCGCCCACGACCACACAAGCGCTCAATACCGAATTTTACAGATTCCAAAGGTTGTGCCAAGTACTACATGTCAAGCGCCCACCCCTTCGAGTCCAATGTATGAGTTTAGAAGCAAAAACAAAATGAGAGACTAACCCACTACCCCTTTCTTTTCAAAACACACTTTCAATAAAACGAAAGAACAAAAAACAAACGCCGTACATGTTCGCTGCGCTATTCCCGAGCGTATTGTCTGCATTCACGCAGCTCGTACATTCTTCTTGGGAATTCCTTTTTATTAAAGTAATTTTTAGGTTTTCTTTTGCCTTTGGATTCAATTGTGGCAAGAAAGACTTTTTAGATGGTCAACTCCAGGTCTGAGAAGTAATGCCGCAAATGCAACAGTTCCCGATTTTGCGGCTTCTTTTTTAGCAAATAAGCCTCGGAGGTATATTTTTACTTCGTCTGGAAGTTTCATATCAAAAACCGACGTCTTGCCTTTGGTTCTACCCACCGAAAGAGTGCCCATGCTTCCGTTTCACTCAATCTCTGAGAAAATTTCGGCGGGCGCTCCTTTTGTGTTTTGTGCTAGTTGCAATAAAGCGAAAAGATCTCCACAAATAAAACTTGGATCGAGCATCCGACGCGACTCGTCCAAGTTACGGAAATGTCCCGACTCGAAACGTTTAGCCGGAGTGTACAGTTGAACAATGCGTAAAATGGTGGGCGACATTTTTTTAGTGAAATGTCGTCGAGGCTAGCACAGCTTCTACGACACCATAGCCCCGCACTGCTGCGCAAATATGTGGAGTCATCTCGCGGCCCCCAGAAGAGATTAAACAAAGTTGCACGCTCGCACGCGCCAAGGAATCTAGGCTAGCCTCGATGTCCCCGCACGAAAGAAGTGGGCGCCAAGTATAGTCACAACTCTGCACGTTGTAAATAAGAAAAAGAGAGAAAAAAAAAACATTTTCCAGCTCGTTTTGTTTCCTTCCGACAAATGTTTTGTACATGGAATACGTCATGGGGTCGTCACCTGAACACGATCTCGTAACCATCCATAGCAGATGACATCACTTCTGCGTCACTTTGTTATGTCGCTATTTTATGCGTGTCTTTTCCTATGTAGCAAGGCCTATAATACATTGTACAGGGTGCTTGCAAGCACTATACGACTGTAAACATATTTGTAGAAATAAACCAATAAACTGAGTGCAATCGAACTCTTCACGCAGGTGTTTTGGGTGGTGCATTCATCATACTTAAATTTCATGAGGGCAGGTTTTAGCAAAAAAATTTTAGCCAAAACTTTTTTATTATTTTTCTATACACAAAGAGGAAAACGGTAAAAACGGTCTGGTTGATGCTGCCATCCACAAATGACACAACATGAAGCAAAATCATAAAAGCTTCTTCGAGATGAACACCCAAAAGCAGATCCAGCAAATCAAAGCATGTGGGGTAGGCACCATATCTGTAAGTAGCTTCGTCAACCAGACGGTTTTTATCGTTTTCCTCCCTCTGCATAGGAAAGAAATTGGATTTTATAAGCTTTTTTTTCTTCCTAAAACTCCTGTTTATGAAATTTGAATATGATTGATACACCATCTAAAAACAACTCTGTGAAAAGTTTAAATGCACTCCATTCATTGATTTATTTATAAAAAAATATTTTTACGCCCAAACAGCGTCTAGGAACACCTTGTACTTTAAAGGATGGTGGCAACAGATGTTAAACGTCGCCTCTGGGCAAACGCAAGGCTTGAGAGGACAAAGCGAGGCAGTACGCACTTGGCTTGCGCTTCGGCCTGCATGAAAATGAACTCCCACTTGCGAGAGAACATCTTCTGGAGCCGAGCCAGGTTTTCTGCCTCGTAGTCAGCCAGCTCCAGTCGTGTCTTGTTCTGCATTGTTCTCTTGCACAGGTACACAGCTGCGTAGAAGAAAGTGCAAAGACAGCGCTCAGACAATTGCCTTATGAGCAGATGCGCAACAATGCAATTGTGGCCTCGCGTTGTTGCGCAACATTTTTTCTATTATTTCTTGCCATTGTGCTAAAGGGCGAGTATTATTGTGAGCCCTGGCTTTGATGAAACTAAACACCAACTCGTGATGCAAAAAGAAAATGCCACTACGAACGTCTTAAAATTTGCTGCAACTCAAGTTTCGCAAATTCCGCGCATATAAGCCAATCGCAAGAAACTGACTCTGCGAATATGTTGACCGTGCATGGAGTCCAATGACCCATTTATTCCCGATTTCAAAATGGAGTTTCAGGACAATATTTTTAACAAAAAGTATGGTTTTGGCAAAGTTTGTAAAATACTAAGCTTGAGAGTATACCACCGTTTACAGTGTATAGGCATGCTAACCCAACGACCATTTTGAGATGCAACTGTGTCGCTTGCAAAAGTGGAAGGTTGTAATGTTTTGCATGTTAAACCCACTTGCTTTCGTGCATTCACCTCCGAGAAAATTTATGTTTCCAGGAACGATTTCACAACAAAGTTTTTCTTATTTCAGTCTAAAGCTTTTGACAGCGTGGCAGAAATGAAGCAGACCCTTCCTTGCAGTGAGGCCAGAATACATCTTCCCTTGGCTGAACAGATCCACTTAGACCGACCAAAAAAAACAACTTGAAAGCTCGAGTTAACCGCTGCCATAGGCACGAGAATTACGAGCCAAATCACCTTTGGACAGTGATTGCTGAACATTGTCCAGACTGCACTTACCATAGTCAGTATTTTCAGGTTCCCAGCAGTTTGACGGCCAGAAGTAAGGCGTCTGCAGAGCAAGAAAGAAACGTTTTGAAACAAGTACCATCGTGCGAGCAAGTAACCGTCCATTGCTGTCACTAAAATGGCATTTAAGAAAGCTCCTTTGCTTTCAGAAGCGAAACTGGGAGGATTTAGTATATACTAGGGGCAAATTAAACAGTGGTGTCTGTTACATACAACGCTTATAGCTTGTTGGCATTTATTGTTGACAAGGTATGGAATAATAAGTTGGTGCTTATTTATCACCGTTTACTAACACCTCTAAGTGCATGCAACTCCATTGCATGTATGTGAGGATGCACATAAAGAAGCAAACAAAGAGACACAAATGCAAGCAAAAGTGAAACAAAATGGAGTAAGAAAACATCTGTTTAATTGCACGAGATTTTTTTTATTAATAGCATCTTCGACCAACTCGCACCGGAATCGCCCTGAAACCAGCACAGTGCACAGCGCACCTTGGTCGTGCAGCGCGAAGTCGGTGCAACATCGAGGACAAACTGCGCCACGCTGGTGCACCGCGGCGAGCTCCACCTTGCGTCACTTCGCGTTTTGTTCGTTTTTTCTTGCGTAGGTCAGCGCACGGTGCCCGCCTGCTGTCAATTTCTCCATTTTCTTACTCGCGGATTTGACGGTCCCACACAAATAAACATTGTGGACGTGATTGTCGATGGGGTCACGAAGCGGGTGACAATTCCACATGTATATGTTGGCCATCATTGTTGGTTCAAGGAAGAGAAACACCAGATAATAGCCGTACCTCGCTGTCATCGAAACACCTCGCGACGCTTTTCACGAAGTTCGTACCTTTCAGGCGCTCCTTGCCACCGCAGCAATCGCCGGTAATCGCGGCGATGGTAAGAACCTCGTCGTCTCGCCGTCAGAAGAGCTGAGCGATTCATCTAGTGCAGCAGCGAGGCGAGTTCGTTTTGCAAGATCGCCATCTCGATAGTCTGCGCGTCTGCTACTCCCGCCATCTTCTCGATTCCCGCTCCTGGCCGCAATGCCTGATGGGACTGCACCCGGCGCACCGTCGATTTTCTTGGTGCGCGTTGGGGCAACGAAAAGTCGCACCAGGAGGGTGCGCTTCGTTGATCGAGGACGTCCGGTGCACACCGGTACCTTTGATCGAAGATGAAGGGGCGCACCTTGGTGCCCCGGTGCGCACCGGTGCGGATGATCGAGGATGCTATAAGATACGCAGAAAAAGGCCCATTTTTCTGACCCATGTCTATCCACCTTCACACCAGCTTCACGTCATAGTCACATTTAAGGTAACAAGAATAAAATATTATAATAATCATTAACACCAAACTTTCGCTTAGATATCTGAAGTCTCTATTTGGTCAGTTCATCATATTAGCATTTGGCACGGAATGGCAAAATCTAGGCATTTCGGTTATACATTGCAAAACAAAACAGTACCCATAGAAACATTAATTAAGTTACAAAGTATGCCGAAAGATGGCACCATTTCTTGAGCTAAATTACGAGATCACTTCCAAGGGTTCCCTGTACCAAACCGACAACCTAAACAGTCTTGTACACACCACCACCTGACTTTCATCTCCTGCTCTGTCAAATATAGTACCATAACTTAGCAATATGGTTAGAATTCCATAACAGGAAAACACGGTCAGGTTGCCATAACTCTGCAATATGGTCAAGTTACCCCAACTGGGCAATACGGCCTAGTTGCCGTAAGCCCACAGTTCGATCAAGTAACCGTGACTCAGCAATTCAGTCAATAACTTGGGGGCAACTTGGTCAGGTGGCTGTAACTGGACAATTTGGTCAAGGTACAGTACCGCCATAGTCCCTCATAACTTAAGAAACGCAAAGCAGGGCAAGTCCCGAGCACAGTTCTCCTCAGCCAGTGAGATTGCGGGATTCGACGATAAGAAAGCAGACGAACAAATCGCGAAGCAAGAGCGGACGTGATAAGCTGCGCTCCACGTTTCTTAAGCCGCTGGCGGCGAATAGCGGGTTTACACGCGCATCTCAGTGCCGAGATAATGCAAAGTCGGCGATGCGTCGGTGCTGCTGTCAGTACCGACTCGTCGACTGAGGTAGCCCTGCATTGGGTGCAAAAGCGAGGAGAGGCGGGCTCACATGCAGCGCAGCGCTGATCTGGTGAAAAGTCGGCACTATATTTAGGATGCTGTGTTAGCACGGTGATGTATGTGTGAACAGAGCTTATGGGACATGGGACAAAGTACTACCCACCTGAAACCTGTAGAAGGTTCCGTCGGCCTTCACGGTGAGCATGTGGTCATCGATGGGGAAGAAGTAGCCATGCGAGGACATGAGGTGCGCCAGGTGCAATGCTTCTGCTGGAAAGACACACGTGCCCAACCCTCACGCCACAGCGCAGACAGAACTAATGCCGGGCAGAACTAATGCCAGGTAGGACTAATGCCAGGCAGGACTAATGCTTTTTTTTCGGTTGCTGTTTTCTCGCACTTCAAGAACAGCGGAATCACCTTTCCGTGCCAACAGCAGTGATCGAAGACCACCCGCACTTCAAGAATGCCATAGCTAATACTGCATAACAAGGAGTCATATTACTGCACTAATAATAACTGCACTTCATTACCTCATCAATACAGTGTGTAACCACTCCTAATTTCTAATGCCTTAGGCCCTGATGGTATATGAAATAAAGAAAGAAATAAACACAGGTATCGTCTGAACATCCACAAGATTGCCATGGAATGTGAGAACGTCCTCGGGACATTCACCAAACCATGTGCGCTGCCAGTGAAGCCAACCATACCACAAGACGTGAACCAGCATTCAAAATCGGGAACACCAGGTAAAGGTCGGAATAACAATGCAAATGCACAGAGCGTCTTGTTCCTACCTCGAACGTCAAACGAAGAGAGAGCCCCTTCCCATTTCAGTTTCAACTATACTGACACTCTTTTATTTCTGGACAAGCCCTACAACCAGCAGCGTCCTTAGATGAGAACCCTACTACATCTCGCGATAACCCAGTTTTCACAAGTTTTGCAAGAAAAGAAAAAAACAATCCGGCTAAATAGATTTTATTAACAAATCACCCATGATACAAGCAGACCATAGGCCCGCTGATTTCTGATCATGAAAATGGCTTCGTGCAAGATACTCCAGACAGAGGTGCATTTAGGAAGTTTGGGAAGTAAGGTCGGAAGCATAAGGTTGTTTGCAGAAATCAGTACAGTATACGAGTGCCAGATAAAACAAAAAAATACCTCTCAATAAAAACAGTAAAGTACAGTGTGTCTCAAAACAAAGTTTACAACACAAAATGGACCAGAAAAACTGGATGTGCTAACACTGTTTGACGACCATTGTACGACATTACATTCGTTAAGAGGTTGTACAACACAGCGTACCTTCCATGACTCATTTCTTTGTTGCAATTCCTACTTTGGAAGCTATCAGCCGCTGATAATGTCTACAAATAATTTGAAAAAAAAAAACAAAGAGAAAGAAAACAATCAATCAATGATGTCAGAAGTCACTCACTCTGGTCGTCGACATCCAAGTTCTTCATCATCCAAGCAATGAGATCAGCACCTACAAGAACATGCATCCCAACATCAACATGCAACAACCAACTACAAGTCATCAATGTCTGCAGTATATCAAACTGGTATGAAACAAACCAAGAATATCCTTCCTACCACCTTGCCAAACTGCCATAAATTCCGGCAGATGACAAACGTTTGTAATCCATGTCAAGGCAAGCACTAAATGTTCTGTCATCCATTCCTGCATATGGCCATGAGGACTGCCAAATATATAGGCAGATACCCATGTTTTAAAGTAAACAAGACACCAGGTTACCAGAAATTAGTAACTAGTTTTCAAAATCTGTTGCACCTATGGCCAGGGTTGAACATTCTCGGTAGTTTCGCTTCATTTTGCTTATTTTACCTCAAAAGCATCTAACGATGCATTACATGATGGGTAAAGCATGAAAGTGGTAGAAGTTGCGACATGTACATATATCATGTCAGCAAAACAGAAATTAGAACAAGTAGTGAGAGATGATGTGATCTTTTACACCAAATACGACTCAATACCATTAAATGCAAGAAGGAACCGGGACAGGCTCAATATTTTCTAATGTTTAAAGAGCTCGGCATGCATAAAAGTTCCTCTCTTCCCACTCTGTTTGTTTCAAACAGTCGGTCTAAAGCTGTCCATTCCATGCACACCTGCAAAAGCTGCCTCCCAGCCTGTAAGCCGATGGAGGAAGAAGGCGATGGGTCGCTCACCGGTAAAGACGCTGGGTATCTTGGACATGAAGCTCTTGACTGTTCGCACCGGCACCCCAGCCTGTTCGTCCTGCATCCTTTCCACTATGTGCTCCATCTGCGGGGGAGCATGCCGAAAGACACATCAAACACAGGCACCATGTACACTGAGTGACACTGTTAGTGCGAATCATGATGCCAGGAACGCATCTCCAACGTAAGAACCACAGTCTTTTTGTTTCAAGGAAGCCTGCTGGAGTAGCCATGTTTGAAGTGCGTGCGTGAAGGCTAACTTCAGGAATGTAATTATAGGCGAGAGCCAAATAGCATGTTACAGCGAGTTTTATTTTTTATTTTTAAAGAATGATTTTTGTATTAAGGGGCACCACCTAAAAATTGCAATTTTTGAGAAAAAAATTAACTTTCCTATTATTGTGTATTGTGATTCCACAACTAATAGAGTATACTCCTGCAAATGTTTATTGCAATATCTGAAGTATTTACGGAGAAATAAAACATTTTCGGTCAGCCAACGATGCAAAATCACGTGTTTTTGAAATGTGAAACTTCTGTTTCCTATTTTCAAACTGCTGTAGCTTTGCACCGGTATGCCCTAGAATGATGATCATACTCTCGTTGGAAAGAGCATTTCTTCACAGTTTCAGTACATTAAATATCTTTGCTCGAGAGTAAACTCTATTAGGGCAAGAACACCAAGAAGTCCAGCTTTCACGTAGAAGAGGCTATGCATATGGCCAAGAATCGAAAAGCCCACCCTGATTGAACACAAAACTGACTAAAACCAGCATTCATTTATAGAATGTCACGTGGGTTTGTCTGCTTTGTATTTCGATGATGCTTGCCCCATTCATACTTGCTGATGTTGGTTCGTGTATTGAAAGCATGCCCAATTCCTCACTCATTTCACAACCAATGTCCAGATGCCGACAACAAAATGACACTCGAAGAAAGCGTTTTAAGCTCGGACTTACTCAGCAAAGCCCTGCTGGAGATTGGTGTAAGCAGAAGGCACCATCTATGCTCTTGGTGCCTTTTAGTTGCCACCACCACCAGTAAAAGCAAATGTAGTGGTGTTGAAACTTTAAACAGGTTTTTCTCAGTTTCACTTTTTTGCAGCAACTTTCGTTTTAGGAAATCTATCATTTCAATGAATCGCTGAATGTATTCTTTGCTGTGAATGTTTCTGAACTGAAATTTAATGAGGAAGGGGCTAGATATTTCTTTTTCTATTTAAATAAAGTTCTTTATGCCAAAAAGTAGAGTTTTGATGAGGAGAAAATGTCCCATTTTATGGAATGCTTTTCAAAATTGACATTTTGCATAGAAAAAACACGGATTTTAAGGTAAAAAATAGATAGCCCCCCACACCATATGTTCTAGTTAAGGCTGAAGCTTAGAAATGCTCAATATTCTCCAGCAATTTTATACGATAGATTTCCTTGCCAAGTGAGGTGACTTGCATCAATAGCTCTGTACCTCCCCTGTAGCTTATTGGAAAATAGTCTTACAGAGATGAAATTTCATAGAGTGCATTTAGGCAACGAGATGAATAGACCCTCCAAATTTCATCAATATTGAGCAACTGGTTTAAAAGTCGACACTTGACGGTGGTGTCACCCTTAAGTTAACAGTTTTGTTTAAATTCTGAAGATTGCAATAGAAACATGCATTTCTTTGATTCAGCTTAAAAGGTAAGCTTCCCAAGCGAAAATCAGTCCACTTCAGCTGGATTATGGAACTGAAATGAGGCAGTCCAGCTGGATTCCAGCTGGACTGCCTCGTTTTCAGTTCCATAATTTAGCTAAAAGTGGACTGACTTTCGCCTGGGTTTCGTCATGTCAATAGCTTTTTGACAATATTAATTCAGCATTTGGGAAAGAATTCTGGTCTCTTAAATTAAAAATCCAGGTCACTTGTTAACAATTTTTTTAACCTTCAGTTTGTCTACAGCTAAACAGGGTGGAGAATAAAAATCAACATTATTAAAATAAATTGCGATTTAAATCAGACCAGTTTTTGAATGACGATTTAAATCAAACCGTTCCCACAAAGATAATCCTGAAAATATTTTTTAATTATTGTTTGCCTATTATTTCCATCTTTCTATGTGCATTTGTTTTGTATTTAAATCGAAGAATAATCAGCAAGAAAGGTTTCTGTAAGGCTGAACACAAGCAAAAAGAAGTGCTCTTCTGAGCGAATCGGAGCGTTGAGGTTTCTTTCTATCTTCCATTTTGTTTGTCAGAAACATAATGGCCTATTTCAATAAAATCAGAATGCGAAAGAAAGAAATGATGACTAGAAAAGATTGTCCTATTACAGTCAAGTCAAAACTCCAAGAAAAAATCAAGTGAAAATTTTTTTCTAACTAAAAAAATCACGCTGTTGCTCTAGTATGGTGGAGATTACAGCAATAAAAAGTTGTTAATTAAATTGTACTTTACATTTAGAGTAATTCTTTATTATGCATCCTTATCCACGATTAGACAAATCGATAAGTCAATCTGCCATGTTGAAAAATATATCTATAGTGATAAAAAGTCACTATTTTCTAGCTACAGTGATTTAAATGAAATTAATCTGATTTAAATCAAAAGAAATCTGCACATATTTGAAGAAACCGGAGACGACGGACGAAGAAGGGGACAAACACAAAACGTCTCAACTGTACTTTACATTTACAGTAATTTACAGAAATAAATCTGCTTTAAAATAAAATATCCTGTTTCTTTTCTGCCCTGTTGCTAAAATGCATTCAATTTTAATTAATCTATTTATATGACTGTGTTCTCAGACAATCAATGGCCTACACAGGGGTAATAGGGAAATAAGGGATTTAACCTAAAAATGCAACATTCAGCACAGCCAAGCTATGCATACTAAATAAAACTTAGAAATCCTCTTATTATACCCAAATATTTTTCCTTAAATCTAAAAATAAATATACATATATATATTCACGATCCATGAGGCTTGCAGCTGTCAGGATACACAACCCATCCCATATACGGTAAACAGCATAATTTTTGTGAATACCTATCTTTGCGAACTGACCTGCAAAACATTGCAAAAACTTTATCACGCGAAGATATCGCGCCTTGGTAATGAACACACAGTATATCACTCTGTCTAAATCTCAAGATAATGTGCCTCAGGAAATATTCCCACAACGTGCACACTTCGTAGAAATTGTAAAATATTGACACCATGAAAATTAATTTGTGTACAGTCAGAATTAATCAGGGCAATGTTATTCTTTAAATATTTAGTGATTAAAGCGGCATTTGAGCGTTTAGGAGTTTGTGTCACCAAAAATCCGGCGATGGCAGGACCAAAAAAGTTCCATAATGCAACACACGCAGCCACGTGTGACGTCACATGTGGCTGTGACGTCATGAGCTAAACTTGGCAAAAGAAATTTCCACTAAATTTAGCACAAAATTTTCCTGCCAAATTTAGCAGAAGATTCAAATGAAAACATATGGTCACCTGACGTCATGTGACACGAGACGCTACAGGCTAGACCTCGCACACACGCTTGCACGGAGTGGGAATGAGCACAGGTTTACTGAGGCTTTGCAAACAGGGCCCGATAATGCTATCGCGTTCCACTCTTAAAGGTGAAGTTTAAGCGTACCCCAAGTTTTTGTAGCAGGTTCTGTAGCAGGCAAAATATTGGTTTGGAGCAGCCACTGATGCTTTTGGAGCAGATGCCAACATCTGTTAGCACATCACTTGAGAATACAAAAGTGGTTGCATCTCTAAATAAATTCATTTATGATAGTGCTGCAACACTTCACTGGGATAAATCCTGTCTCCCCTCTCCAGTTTAGATTGAGTAATTTGTTTAGCCTGCAAATATAATTTCTGCAAAATGCCAGCAAGAATCAGCATATTCGCTAAAACGTCTACCAATAAAAATGTGTCCCTTAAGCTTAATGAACCTACCAAACTCAAGACACTAACATCATAAACAGCAAAAACAATGACTCAAAAATATTACAAAAGCCTACACGTGTGCTTTAAAGGTGACACTGCTCTTTAGTGGCCAGAGTTACGTCAAAGTTCGCTGCTCTTTCGACCGACAGCCGCACGGGAACTACCAAGATTGCCGTAGTTATTGAAATATTTATATACTAGACCCGTATTTTCTTCTCTCAATCTTTCTCTGCTCAGTATTTTTCTGTTCTTAATTAGAGAATATTTTAAAACTAGAACGAAGATGGTAAAACTGTAATAACCCTGAGCATAATTTGCGTGAATTTCGCGCTAAGCCAGGCGCTCCCCGGGTCAGCTGCTGCTCCTAGCACATTGGTACAAAGCGGTGAAGGTTGACGTGAGCGGCGCAAGTGCCACGGTACTCTGCAGCCACGGAACAAAGGGATGTGTCAGACATGATAGTCAAGTGATCTGATCAGGAGTACAAGAACCGGCTTCTGCTTTATCACAGTAGCCGCAATGGGCAATCCTACTATTTTGCAAAGTTTTCTCGGGAGTCTTAGTTCCTGACATCGACAGCATCGTCTGGAAATTTAGACGATGTCGGCGATCAACCAGCCAGTGCGGCAGCCGGCCAGAGCAGTTGCTGCCCAGCGTCAACGGCTCTGGCCGGGTGATTCGCAGCATCAAGGCGCGACATTGTGGCATTCGTCATCAATCAAGTGCAGTGAATGTCATGTGACTTGCACTTTCAGTATGTGTGCTTGTGGTTGTATGCGTTTAAGCCTTCAACTGTACTCTGACCTAAGGCGAAACAAACTATACGGTGTGTTGAGACACTGTGAAATTAATATCTGCACAATTATTGTTTCCTTCTACTTCTCTGAATATTGAAGTCGATAAATAATAATTTCTTTTTTTTTTTGCTTTAAGCCCATTTTGGCGCAGGTGTGGTGCAATTCTTAGCAAAAATGGCATTTTGGTGCAAGGTATAGATAGACGACTTTCGTTCATGGCACAATTTGGCACAAATGGTGCAGCACTTCCATCACTGCAATTATTGCTGGAGAGAGTTGTCACAACAACATTCACCAAGTTTCTGTGATTCATCCTCATGTGACAAACAATGCAACAGAAAGGGTATGACGGTGCAAATGTTTTGAAAGGGCACTGATGCGATTGCTGAGCCGTTTGCCCCAAGCTACACCAAAATGCTCCCCCTGCATTTCACTATGACTACCAAAATCTGAGGAACTTGCAAATTAATTTATTCGCAACAACGAAACTCTAATAACTGAGGCCCTAGGAAGCCGAGTGCTAATTTTACCAACTTTCAATTATTAATTTAAATAATGCACTATTTGATTAAATATTTGTGTCAAACACTGACATTACTAACTGCAAATTTCGAGACATTTCTGACTGTTCGATGACAGCCTGGGCGGAACCATAAGTGTCGTTAAGTGCGCTTCTTGCCATGCGCTGTTGTGCTGTGGAGAAGCGACCTACACCAACAATGTACTTATTTACCCTCTTTAAAAAAATGGCTGAAATTATGTTCTTCTCCACCTCCAAAGAAATATTAGAAACTCTCCTCAATTTAAAAGGCTTATTAACTATTTTCTTCTCTTTTTTTTTCTGTTAACATGCAATATACAGATATGACTTGTTCAAATGTTCAGCTTTTTGCTAGCTCTGTAACAAAACAAACAATAGAAATACTGGCACCTTTGTGCAACTTGGTAACAGCCAGTATGTCTGGTCAACCCGGACACAATCAAGCCTCCCTAATAATATTCTTTTTCATGTATCTAATGTGCGCAACACATTCAAGCAATTGTTACTTCTTTGTTTAAAGAAAAAAAAACGAAAAAAAAAAGAAAAAGCACGAGAACTTGCCGAACTGTGTCGTGCTAACACCCGTAGCAGACGGCACGAAAATCCGTTATCTCTTTCCGGCAGACGAGTGGCCGGAGCCCTGAACCGGAAAAGGAAATGACGTCACAACATCGATGCGGCGGCGGCGGCAGTATGCAGACGACGCAAACCATAAGTACTGCTCGTACCGGAAAAAAAAAAAGAAAAAAAAAAGAACTGCGAGGTTAATTTGGGCAAAACCCGCAGGCACCGACTGCACGGGATGATGGCATTTAAAAAAAATGTTAATTGTCTTGCCTTTCTAACGGTATTTTGTAAGGTATTTTTGTCTTTTTTTTCTGTGCTTGATATGTGCAAAACTTTTGCTAATTTACATTCTCGTCAGTTGTGTGCTCATGAGACACCGAAGTGTTATCAAAGGTATAGGTCGGTTTCACAGGTGATCACCTGTGAAACCGACATCAAGAAAGAAAAAAAAACACGACCCGTTATCATTTATTTTTTCCCTCTTTATCACACCAGCAAACGCGAAAAGATCGTCAGGCAGCGCGCCAAGCCGCTAAAGCAACTATCCCGCCTTAAGGAAAGTACTTAAAAACAAAAACGGACTTAAAAAAACGCGAGCAATCGAGGGCAGCTTCTTCACTTCGTAAATATTTCTTCAAACGCCCACGCCCCATGCGGCCGCGACGCGCGAGTTTAGGTAGTACCTTTAACGCAGTCAAACCAAAATAAACCCCACGTGCTCTGTGCGGAAGAATACGCATACACAAACCCGAAAGCATACGAAGAAAGAAGGCGGAAACGTTAACAACTGCGTCAAAGCACACACACACAAAAAAAAAAGTAACGAAACGAGCATGGAAGGCGAACCCCTTCAGAAAATACGACGGTCGTTTTGAAGAAGAGAACGCTCACGGTTGCTAAAATTGAAGCAGAAGGCGGCAGCGGCGGCAAAGAACGCTTTTCATTCACGGCAGGCAGCTGCGACAGAAAGGCGCTTGTTGTGTGCAACGCGCGAGCGCGCAACCACCGCTAAAGAAGAAAAAAAAAAACGCAAATTATGATTTTTGTTTTTATGTATTTTTCTACTTGGTGTTTGTGAAGCTCGAATTCAAAAGTGTCGAGAAGCGTCGTCGAGATTGCCAATTGTTCTGCTTCAAAAGAAACTTTGCAATGCAAATGTCGGCAGCTTCGCAAAGAAAGCTAAAAACCTTTAAATTTCGTCCGTTTACACGGCGTTTACACGCAAAAAAATAATAATAATAATGAAAGTCGCTGAGCTCTGTTTCTGAGGGCGAAAGTTTTGAAATCAAATGACGGCAAGCAAGAGCCACTAGCTACGCGCACGTTTAAAAGACGGTTAAAAAGCCCATTGAAAAAAAAAAAAAGATCGCAGTTACAGTTATAAAATACTTAGCACAAAATATTTAAAAAAAAACGAACGGTGTCAACTTTTTGGCTGGTTGGTACAAAACGAGTTTAAAAAGGTTGTTCGACTACCGAGATCAGTGTTGTGTAAAGTGCGCCTAAAAAGGTTCTACAAGTAAAGTAGTAATTATAAGTCACGACCGGGCGCGATGTACTTGAAGTGAAGTGCTATAAACGCAATGTGCTTTCGAAATACAAGCACTTTTTAACAAAATCTTTCATTCCCCACAACTGAAGAGAGAGATAGAGGGGGGGAAAGCTGCATTGTACAAATTTTGATTGGCGGGTTAATCTTCTATAATCTTCTAAAGGGAGAATAGCGACTTCTGGGTAAGTCTGGGACACACAAAGGAGAGTCTCCGATGAGAAGAGACTTCCTCCTTCCCCTCTTCCCTCTTGTGGTTGCCGGAGAACTGTGGAGGCTAGGACCCGACCCTGCCCAGACCCAATAAGAGCGTCGGAGCGAGGCACGTGACCCGATGTCACGGGAGCATTTGTATCACCACGCGATATGCGACGCCCGGAGGAACCGGCTGTCGTCTGCTAGCCAAGAGTCGTCTGCTCCGAAACCAACCAACTTCGGATGAACGCCCACCGCAGCAAACATTTCCGTCCGCTTATAGAATAGCGAGCACTCCGGGAACAGTTCGTGAGACAAACCATACGCTCAATTTCGCCGCGAATCTGTGACGGCTGCTAATGCCACGGCGCCAGTGCGATGTTTGAGCGGAAACGGCCGATGACACGGCTGCGATCACCGGCGATAGCCAACGGCCACGGCGCTGCAAGCCGAAAAATATCGAGCGGATAGGGATGTGGCGTCACTCAGAAGCCACTCCCAAAGATAAAAGCTATGGACTCAGGGTTCTGGCCGTAAGAAAATTCCTTTAAGAAACAGATACACTCGTTATGAGAGCAACAACTGCCATATGAAGAGATATTGTTGTTTATCAATTGTGCGACAGGGCAAGGACCGTGTGCCTGATCTCGTTCTATTAAAAACGGACAGTACGTTGGTGCTCTAAATCCTATACCATCAGGGTGGGCCCAAACGTAGTCGTATATGCAAATGAAAGCTAAAGACGGCAAAACTGTGAGCTTACAGAAAGCACAACTAAGGCTACTCTAGAAAATCAGTAGGGTGTCACTGAAACAGTTGGCTGCTTTGCAAAGCAAAAGACCACTGCTGCTTGCTTTTTTTTTTTAATTGCAAAATAATGCTTCCCCCCCCTTTTTTTTTAGCTGGCCTTTCGGGGTGGGCTATCTGGCCCGTTTGATACCGCTGCCCATTGGATAAAGTCAAGTGGTCACAGAGTAGTTGTTTTACTCTCGCTGAGAAACTATTAATACAATCCACTCATAAGGCCTTTATTTGCGTCGGTCTTATATATAGCCGCCATTACTACACTCAGAGAAATGACCAGACGACGTCTTAAAAGAGGATAGCGGGTTTCACATGACATGCCACTTTTTCGTTAAAGGTTGGTAAACTCTTATACTCGACCTATAGCACTAGCAAAGCCAAGGACGCCAGTGCGTGGTCCTTGAAAGAGCTTAATTTCACCATACCAAATTTGGGGAATGTGCTATTGAAGACGGGTGTTGTACTTTCCTCGGAAAGTACCAGAAAAAAAAATACTTTAAAGGCCGACGGCCAGACTCGAGATTCTGCAAGGCAGAAGATCCTCCTTACCATGGGGGAGGAGGAAACGGGCAACGGTGGACAGGGTAGAAGGGGGAGAGGAGGAACCGGTGGAAAAGTGGAAAGCGCGAACTGGAACTACTTCCAAACACTGACCTCTTTTTTTTTTTTTTTTGTGGAAGCAGCGACAGCAGGAGAAACAGTTTCTGAACGTCTGCAATACTTAGTATCATGGTGGACTAAAACGAAAGCGCAGAGGCGAGGGTCACGTGACCCAAACAGACCGCAAAAGAAGATAACCGGCGCACGGAACGTCGTCACGTGTTTCGCTCCGACGACCCTGGTTCGTTCCTGGCTCGCTGAAGCCTACATCGTCGTTTGCAAAATACACACACGGTCCGCCGATTTTTGCCAATCCAAACCGCGGAACTATACGTGTCAATGCACGAAAAACACACAAGAAACAAAAACACAATTGTAAGCGACCGGGCGATCAAACATCAAAATCGGAACAACCGAACACGGCCAGCGTACCGCAATCAAACCAAAAACAACAATAAAAACAAACAAAAAAACAGCTAAAGCAAAAATACGTCACAGAACGTTCAAGAAAACAGAACAAAAAGAGCAAGAACCATTAGTACTTCCTCCCCCCCCCCTTTTATTTCCCTCTTTTTCACCGGCGATAACTTTTTTTTCTTCTTCGTTTTTTGCTTCTTACAGTAGAAGCATTACGAAAGGAAGCGAAAGGCACGCACACAGAATAAAAACGGCAGCAAGCAGAAATACAAAGCGCAGGAAAAGGTAGCACGGAAAGGGGGAGTAGGAGGAAGAGAGAAGGGGGGGGAGGGTCAGGACATCGATTTCTTCTTCGCAAACCATCACCGGGCGCCTAGACCTACAAAAGATCAGCCTTCACGCCGCGAGCTAGATCGCCCTACCGCTAAAGTCAGAGAACATCCGCCCCGAAGGTTGCCCAAGGCCAAAGCAGCGGAACTCCGCCGCGATATCGCTTTACTGTCATGCACCTTGATCAAAGGTGAGGCCCAAGAATGAAATGAAAAAAAAACGCCAATAAGACATAACTAAAAACAAAATATAAGGGTAGTAACACAAAACACAGCCACGGGAGACAAGCGGTTACAAACGATGCTTCGCGCAACTAAAACGTTTTGCTTTTAACGGGGTGAATGAATAATGAACTTTCCGCCGACGCTCATCGTCACCTCTATTAGGAACGTATACCCGTTATGAACAAGGAAAAGAAAAGAACACGATAAATTAACGACGAAACAAATATAGAACCACGGGCCTATATCCTTCAATCACGCAAAAGAGTTCATCTTCCAGATGATCAAAGCAGACGACGAAAGCAGACGATCAATCCAGTAATAGCGCCATTTTCGTTCGGTACGAAACGATCTCTCAAAGCACGCTCTGTAATCGAGTTGTCCGTCCTTTAATGAACGAATTACCTTTTTCTTTTTTAGTTTGGAAGGTATACACTCCAAACCAAACACAACCGCAAAACAAAAGTACAAAGTACAGCCACAGAACTCCCGCAGCAATAGTCTTAAGTGACGTCGTCTGCTACAGTTGATACATCCGCCATCTTCATTTAGTCGTCATCTATGTCTTGTTCCAATTCATACACAACCGCCCCGTTTCCCAGCTGCGCTGTCACGCGATTCGACGCTAAGCAAACCGTCTTGGCGGAGGGAAAAGGAATTGTGACGTCATCAACCCCTCCCCTCACCAAGGACCGTGCCTTCCCTAATACCTAGATCGAGCGAGCTACACTATAAATAACTACGCACGAAGTTCTCTGGCCTGCAATCCTTCGCGTATTACGCGATAGAAACGAGAAAATAAGGGTCAAAAAGGAAGTCTGAAAGACATAACGAACGCTGAAGCCATGTTTCTGGAGTGAGAGGAATTAGAAAAGGTATTCTTCCCCATAAACCTTTAAGTTCCATTTATTTATTTACTGTACCTCAAAGCGCCCTGATACGGCATTGCACGAGAAAAAATACAAATAATGTAGACAAAAAAAAAAAAAGCAAGCAAGCAAGGAAGCAGTTGTAGTGATATGATTGGTCGGAGTCATTTTGAAGCGGCTTTTGGAGCAGTCAGAAGACAATTTTGGAGCAGCAAAAAGAGATCTTGGAGCACAAGCAGACACTTCATTTTCATTCATATCACTGCAAATATTATGTTAAGATTCATGCGTTGGCCTGTCAACTAAAAGGCAATGTCTGCTTTGCCTTCTCACTTATGTGTAACCTTTAGTTGGCATCGATTACACGCCAGGAGCGATTTCCTCAAACACAAAACTGGCTGTTGCGTGTATAGAAGCAAAAGACGCGGTAAGAAGATGACTCATATGAAGGACGGCTCAAACTGACGTGAATGGATATTTTAAGTACGGAATTCCACTGAAATAAAACTAGAATACAATCACTTTAAGCACCTATATTTATGTTTACTTCGAGTTCTAAATGTTGTAATAAAACTGCAATCGTTATTTCAGATTAAAAAAAAAACATTAAAAATAAATTTACAAAAGAGCCCATATAAATCTTGCAACATTCGAATTGAAAAAAAAAAAAGATGCAGGCAGGATATCGCAGGTTATTGTATATATACAAGCCGAACTTTTATTCCGAAATTGTGCAAAGTCTCACTCTGCTGGAGGGGCTCATTCCCCGCGATCCAAACCAAGGCGTTTTTGTGCGCGCGTAGGCCGTGCGGTTCCCGGAAATTGCGTACTTCGTGACGTCGCGCTGATTCCTTGCACCTTCCGGGCGCGGATAAGAAAGTTGGATGATTTCTAATTTTTCTGAACGCGCACGAAAACGCGCTGTGACGTAGTAGGGCGCTCCTGTCCCTGGCCAATCGGTGGAGGGCACTAGTTCCGGCTCCGCGTTTCCTCGCCGTCTGGCGCAGATGCTCTCCGCTCGCCCGAAGCCGCAACGTCCTAACCAACGCGCGTGGTTGTGACTCAGGAAGCGCACCGGAAACAGCGAAAATGCCACGAAACACGCAATTTCCGGGAAGCGCACGGCCTACGCGCGCACAAAAGCGCGTTGGTTTGGATCGCGCTTTCAGGACGCGGGTACGCTGCGGCAAAGCAAGACACCCAAAATCGCGATGACTACTCCGCGGTTGTCGCTTCACTGCAGTACACCAGTGTTCGGGGGAGAAGCGCACTGAACGAAACTAACCAAACCGCCAGAACAGGCCACGAACGTGAGACTGACTGCAAAACTTCCGAGTACTGACCGTGCTTGACGCAAAATCAAATCGAATAGTCCGTTCCTTGAGGCGATTATCGAAAGTTCTGAAAACCCGCCCAAGCATATCGTAACGGTCCGGCAGGGTAGAGAGAGGCCTCGGCTATTTATTTTCAGTGTGATTAAAGTGAAATGAAATTTTGGGCGCAAATCCTTCACATTTCGGTCAAATGTAGCAGGATGCAGCACGGTAAGCCCTTTGGCGCAGCAATCACAGCACTGCACTTGATGCACATAACGCACAAAACTGGGTGATTTTTTTTTTTTTTTAGGCTTTACAAGTTCGTTTTAAGGGAAGGCGTGGATGCGGTCTGTGCAGGTGAGTTATGCGGCCAGGGGGACATTATATAGGGGGCTACCCATCGCGGTAAATCAAATAATTAACTAAATTATGTTAACAAACTTTTTAACTGGTGGAAATTAACGTATGCTTCCAACTGAAGCTTCCTGGGCGTCATATCGAAAACCCCGAAATCGGTCATTTTTAGAAGTAAACTTTGAGCGCGTGGGAAGCGCTGGAGTGCGCTCAAGTTGCCACTCGTGTAACAGGCACAAGGCTGGCGGCGAGAAAACACGGACGATAAGGGACGGAAATGTCGCGCCGGTAGCCTTTCTCGCTCCTGCTGCACCAGTGGTAACTTTATCGCTCCACCGTGCTTCAAATCTTTCTAAAAATAACAGATTCATATTTTTTTTTTGATGGCACTTAGCAAGTTTTTGTATGTAAATGTGTATTTAAAAAAATAATAATTAACACATATTCGTTTATTAGCCCACTGTTTGTGGCAATTGGCAGCCTATATATTATGTCTCCCTGGCAGTAAAACTCACCTGCACAATCCGCATTAGTGTAGCCTTCGCGGCTTCTTTCAAAACAAATATTTCAAAGCAAAGAACAAACACCTTGTATATATTTTTAAAAAAAAATGAAAGACGTTTACAATTCTCTTTAATGCCGAATTGGAGCGCAGCTCTTGTGGAGGAGGGAGAGTACGGACGAAAGGGTATGCCCCTCCTCCTCCCAATTAGCGGGAAAATTTTCGCTAATTTTCTTTACTAAATTTAGTAAAAAAAATTTTCTAAATTTAGCAAAAAAAAATTTGCTAAATTTAGTAAAACAAATTTGCGAAAATCTTCAGGCTAATTTTTTTACTAAATTTAGCGAAGATCTTTTTGCTAAATTTAGCGGGGAAACTGAATTGGTGTTGAGGTCACGTGATGTCAATTTCCCCGCTCAATTTAGCGGGGAAATTTATCGGAAAATTTTTTTCCGGGTTGAGTGGCGTCACGTCACTATAGGAAACGTCCCATAATGCAACGCGCGGCTACGCCGCTCAACCCAATTCTACTTACGAAATTAATAAAAAAGCTGACTTGCGGCAGCGGAAGCTCATGCAAACATGGATTTGGTGACATTGCTCCAAAAGCGACCGTCTACGCGAGTTTTTCATCGCAGCAGGTGACAATCGCAGCACTGGATTCTGACAAACCTTTTAAAAGCGTATCAATCCCTAAAACGGTGTAGCTACGAACTAAAATCGCCAAATGCAAGGTCGAAGTTCACGGCAGTCTTATCTCAGACATCGCCACACCGGAAAGGGTGCAGCGCCGCAATGCCCCGGTGTTATCGGGTGGAGCCACCCGACACATCGCGGGGTGTCTCGAGAGAACTTTTCTATTTTTGTTCTTTTCATCTTTTGACCCCCGCTTCAGATTTGATAGTCAGTTTCACAACTCTGCCATGGATAAAACTTCATGTTTTTTGCGGCATTATGCGGTCAACAATCGAAGGGAAAAAGTGAACAAAGCAGTGAATGTACAGTTGACAGCTCGCTGCTAATCTCTCTTCTCTTTTTATTTTTTTAATGAGACATGTTGATGGCGCAAAAGTTTGTGACGCTTGCTCGGTTCGGATTGGCGGAGCCAACGCAAAAAAAAAGAAAATTCATTTTCCAGGAAACAACTATTGCCGCAACAAATTAGGACAAGAAAAAAAAACAGAAAATGGTGAAGGATTATATGTGAATATAATGGAGCAGCGAAATAAATAATACGCAGACTATAAATATCGTCAATCGTTACACAGCGCCACACGAAATAAGTGAAAAAAAGAAAAAGAACAATAACCGCCAGGACACATCGTGCCCCACATCAGAACATTCCACTACACGGCAAAACTCAACCGCGTGGGTAAAAAAGAAAATAGGCAAAAACAGATATTCGCGCACTCACGCTTTTGTAACAATGCGTCAGAGTATGAAAAAAATTCAATAGGACTGTCAAATAAGGGAGCATGTGAGTTTGCAGTTTCTCAAGATGCTAGTTTGCCCTTTTAACGATGCTTTCCCGAGATAGTAATTTGCACAACGCTGTGGCTAGCGTTACGTCCGGACGGAGCACTGGAAACGCGGGGGGGGGGGGAAGGGTTAGGTATACGCGTTTCCAGTGCTCCGTCCGGACGTAACGCTAGCCACAGCGTTCCCCCCCCCCCCCCCCCCCACACACACACACACACACACAAACCGCGGGCAGGAAAGCAAGATTCAAAAATGAAGTGGAGAAGGCGCGTTGACAGAACCATTTCAGCGATCCTAATTTTCTTTTCTTTTTGCTTGTACGCCGTCAACTCACCAACGTAATGCACGCAAGGCCGGTGAGTCAAACGCAGTGATATTTAGTGTCAGGTTCTTTTTATTGTTAGCTCGCCGTCTCCGACAATGCATCCTGCGCGCGCGGGCGCGCTCACTCAATCAAGTTCGCGCTCCGAGCGAGGCAGCAAACAAAACAAAAGTACAAAAAGTTGCTCCTATTCAAAACACGTCAGTTGAGTCCACTAGACACATGCACACGCTTGACCCCAACCGCGTCTTTGTTCGTAAATATTTTGGGCAGCTTTCCGCAACCTCACCTTTCGACAGACGATCTGGTTGGGGTTCTCCTCGACGGCGCCTCCCCCGCCGCCGGCACCCCCGCCACCTTGACCGCTTCCCGTGTCCGTCTTTCGACGGTACGCCATGCTAAGTTCCTCGCGAGGGGCCACGGTCGGGCCGAGCTTCAGTCCCGGGGCCGTCGTGCGGGCAGGGCAGGCACAACAACGTCGGCCACCATTACAACCACCCCCGCCGCCGCCGCCTCCACCAAAAACAAAAACAAACCACACGCAGAACGAACCAAGTTGTTGCCGCTGCACGACGCTTGCACAGACACCGTCCGTCGGTCAGCACGGCCACGCCAGTCGAACAGCGCGTGCGACGATGCAACGCAG
This sequence comes from Ixodes ricinus, assembly GCA_037355805.1. NCBI lineage: Eukaryota > Metazoa > Arthropoda > Arachnida > Ixodida > Ixodidae > Ixodes > Ixodes ricinus. The sequence goes on from JAZHYW010043501.1 coordinate 74,886, forward strand.
CCGAAACCGAGGCGCCCACCGAGGACGAGCGAGCACGACTTCGGAAGCGGCAGCGGCGCTAGGCCTAGCGACAGTACGGTCTCCTTCCGGGCCCAGCCTGCCGTGGCCGCGCGGTGGAGGTGGTCGCTGCGGTGCTGTGGTTAGCTTCCTTTGCGTGCGTTGCGGTTGTGGACCTAGCTGTCGGCGTCCGTCCCATTTCCGCGGTGATGTCGCGGACTCGAAGATCGCGCTGCTCGCAGGACCCGTACTCGTCGGGGATCCGTGCAACCGCCGCCGCCGCCGTCGGCGGTGGAGGGTAGGGGCCGAGGCATCGTTGCGGGATCTTGGAGCTGCTGCTGCTTGCTACGGAGCAGGGCGGCAGGTCGGTCCTTATCTTCACGGCGGCACTAGCGCAGCGCGACTGGATTCCGTGTCGCCCGTCTGCCTGGGATTATGCATGGTTTTCTGACGGGACGGCGTTCGAAGACTTGGCAGGACAACAGCCGCCAGCCGACATCGCGCAGCCGCGCAGCTGACCTACGCTGTTTTCAAACAAAAGTAGGCAGAAGCAGCGGACGCCGAGGCTGGCCAATCAGGGAGCGCGGGAACTGGGTCACGTGATTTCCCGCCGACCCCGCCGACGGGAGCAAAAGGAAACTGGGGAATGAGGGAATGGAACTAGTGGTGACATCTGGTGGATGATGAGTGCACTTGCCCAAAATATCCGTCGGCACTCCCTACTTTTGAGCCGGGAGCTTTATGCGGCCTTACATGAGGCACATGAATATTCTTTACGTTGCTTGGGATTCAACCAAAATACTCGGATATCAGAAGTTTAAGGTCTCTAAAAACAGTTTCTCAAGCATTTAGACTCAACGTGCTGAAATAATCCCATAGCTTGAATAATTTTCACATCACCAATACGTTCACCTTTTTTTTTTCCTTGAGTAGGGGTTATAGTTTTTACAACTCAAGAAGGTAGGCCGAGGGTAACACGTGCCGGGGAGGAGGAAGGTGACGGAACGCTGGAGAAGAGGGGGAAACCACCTCCTCTCTTTAGCATTCCGTCTGCTTCCTCCTGCCCGGCTCGTTTACCATCGCCCTACCTTTTGAGTTCCAACCAGGGGCGGATGCAGGAATTTCCTGAGGGGGGGTCAGGTGTTGGTCAGCGTACCATATGTGTAGGAACCCCCTCTCCCTCGTTTCATGCCCTAAATTTTACACATGCAGAAATCAAGAGGGGGTCAGGACATCCGGACCCCCTCTAAATCCGCCCCTGGGCCAACAGACTATAGTAAACAGTAGAAATAATTTGTACACACAGATTCCCATACCGTTTCCTCGTCATTTTATTTTCCACCAGCAGTGCACAATATGCAATGTGGAAACGGCTTACAGTCGACACAAGTGACAAGGAGACATTTGGAAAGATTTTACAGCCGTTTGTTTCATATGCAACACAACAATAACAATTCGGTGCCACTACGCTCAGCGAGTGGAATGAGTGCCTATACTAATTAATCTCTCGCCTTGCAATAATTCTCACACAGTGCGGATTCTGTTGCAGAACATTTCTCGGGTCCGGTTGTTACAGAAGATTCCAAAGAGCATCAAAACCTGTCGACAAAAATAAGACCCACTACACAATTGGGTTAAGTCCTTGCAAACGGTATTTGTAAAAAAAAATAATAATAATAATAAACCGTGTTTTTGATTTTGAAAGCATAATGCAAAACCTGAACGATTCAAGCGGACAGTTTAGTGGCATAAATGTACTACCGTATTTACTCGAGCATAACCCGCACTATTTATGAAGAAAACCTGAGGGTTCGCTTTTCCGCGGAGCACGCAGATTGCCAGTCACCGCGATCGACAGCATGATACCAACTGTTTACAGGATAGAGATAACGTCTTCGCGCAAAGATACCATCTGTGAATGTTGCATTTGTATGGAAAGTCATGTTCTTGATCTAGTTATTCGCTATGTTATTTATGCGCAACGCAATGATTGGCTGTATATGTGTTTTGCGGGAAAGTAGACACAAGGGCCTTGTTCATAAATAGTGCGGGTTATACTCGAGTAAATACGGTATATACAATTATATTAGCATCCCTTTGTTCCTCTGTTCTATTTCCAAATTTCTCACAAGCTTTCTAACCAAAAAAAGTATCAACTGTCGTAACGTTTTGATGGCCAATCATTTGCAGAAAACAAAATATAGGCACCCTACAATACAGACAAAATTTTCCGAAATGAACTGCACAAATACAGTGATGTCTCGTTACTATGGACACCTCCATTCCCGTAAAAGATCGTCCATAATGTGAGCTGTCCATAATAACGAGACAAAAAAGCATGAATTCTCCCAATTCGTCCCCGAAAGTGGTGTTCACATAGCGGGGTATCCATATTAACAGGGTTCATATTAACGAGACATGACTGTACACGCACTTTGGTCTCATCATTACGGATTACTCATATTACGGACTATTTTTGGGAAGAACGGAGGCATCCATATTGATTTGACACGACTGTAGACGGCCTTGGCTAAAGCCAGTGGCGTCGTGTCACAATACAGTCGAATAAATTATGGCATTTCTGTGCGACCCCAATGTCGTCGCGACTAGCTCAGATGAAAACTTGTTCGCCAGCGAGGCTGTCCGCAAAGGGCTGGACGAGTGACGACGTCGCAAAGTAGAAGATCAGCCCGAACGTGATGGAAATCGGCAGCGCGGGCAATGCCTTCTTGAAGATGGCCAGCAGGAGAAGTGTTAGGCACAAGCCCTGCAGAGGAGTAGAGAAAAAATACAGGAAAAAACCATGGGTAAATCTTGTCAGTCCTGCACCCATGTACCAGGTCTGTTTGAGAAGAAAGGACTGCCTTTCGGCCTGCGTAATATAAACTACGGATTGGAGGAAGCTGCAATGACGTTACCTGGATGAAAAGATGAAAGAGAAAGATCAAATTTCCCCCAGCCAACATCCGACTAGGCCTATCTGGTGTAGCCGATGGTGTATGGAAGGAACGCCGGAGAGTAGTACGTCTTTCGTCGTCAAAACGGGAACTGGTGTTGTGGATGTACGTGGCAATTATATCAGTGAAAAGCACTTGGCAGCAAGAAAGAGAATACTGTTTTCCTTCTCGCTGACAAGTTTTTTTTCACTGAAATAAATCCTAAAGGGTGCCTACATTGTCATTTCCTATTTTTACGATATTAGGCTTACCGTAGAATACCGTGCATCCGCCCACACCACACTAGCGCCCATTCCCGAATTTGTAGGATCTGAGCAAATACACACAGTACATTTATATGAAATTGATGACGAGAAGGGCCCATCCCCATTTCTTCCGATTATCTCCAAAGTTTGAGGGCTTCGGCATTCTGGTAGGTGATGTCAGCTCCTAAAGAAATTTGGTCCTCAAACTTTTGATTCAATGTCACGTCTCAAACTCAGCCGTCCAACTGCTAGCATTCCATCTCAGGGAGTTGCAGCTTCCTGCGATGTGTAGTTTATTTACATGAGCCGAGAAACACGGTTCTTCTTTTCTCAGAAACATCTAGAACACTATGCAACATCGTTACGACAAATACCACTTTGGCACTTTTCACATTTTACTTTGTAAGGGTTACTGGCAGGCATCAAAATTTATTATTTAGGCTAGTACACTCGACAGAGCACTTTCCGCCATTGTAGTAGTTCTGATGACAGTCTTTTGATACTAGAAAACGTTCGTGAAAACCCGAGTAAACCTGGCTAATGGTCCCGAGTCTGTAGCTAACTAGCATGGGCACGTCAGGGCGTACAGCAAGTTGTAAACGAAAGGAAACTATCCATGTGCCAATGGATTCATACTGGCTTGGTACAAGAGTTGTTTAACTAAGAATAATCTCAAAAAAAAAACAGTGTCTTTTTTTTTTATAATGTAAACAATGGTAGTTTTATTGAGGGCTACACACTTGATCCAGCGAGTTTAAATTTTTTTTTCATTCCTGTCAGAAAAAGAGGCCTTCTCAAAGTCTGCAAAATGTGCATTGATGGCAGCAGTGAGCAGTTTTGGCAACCATGGCACACACACCTTTGTTATGTGCAATATTCCGTACAGGATATCGTGCACTCGTTCAGCTGAGATGCCTACAGCTCTCGGCAATCTCGTGCACTTTCACTCGACGGTCTTCCATAATGGTACCATGAATTTTTTCCAGCGATTTCTGTCATGGTGACGTCAACTCAGCATCCAGAGCGCGATTCATCTTCGGGATATATTCAGCCACGTTGAAACTCATTGATCCAGAAATAAACCGTCTTCAACGCTGATGCGGAGTCCCCACGAACTTCATCCAACTCTTCGTGGACCTCGTTTCTTTTCCATCTTGGTGGTAACTGGCAAAGTGCTCGCTTGAAGCATTTTTTAAGCGTGAGCCACATGTCGCTTCTGGCTGAAATCAGGCCTGAGCGAGTTTGAAGAGCCATAGTCGCCAGCCGTAATATCGTTGCACAAACTGTGGCGCGGACTTCAAGCAGTTTACCAAACTTATCCGACGACCCCTATATAGTGTGTTGCAGGTTAGGAATAGCGAGACAAGCTCCTGGCACAAAGCTCGCCACTCTTTCACTTTAGCAAACAGCAAAGGAGGAGAGCGGAAGGGAGAGAACCATCAATCATGGCAAGCAGAGAGCTTTGTGGAAGAGGCTCGTCCTACCCTTCTAAACCTGCAAGAGACTGCAGGCACATCACCCAGTGGCAATTAAAAAACGATGCCGAAATCGCCGCCGTCACTACGCCGATCCTCGACAAAATGCGTCGGCATTTAGCGTGGGGGTTCCGACTCGGCGAAGGATGGGATTTCCGACCTCGCAACGGTCCGCGCACCATTGTCTTTGGAGAGCCTATCTTTCCTCCCGGGTATCGGCGGTTTCGTGCAGACGGCATCGTTGGTGCACCTCGGTTTTACTTTGTCACGTAACGCTGCGCATATTGGAGAAACGAAACCATGTGCCTACGACCCGGTGCCATCGTAAGAAGAGTGGACGTCAACGGAGCGCATCATTGAAAGCGTGCGAGACGACTCTTTCCCTCTTACGTAACGGGGAAAGTGGACGCAACGAGCGAATGAAGGGAGCGAAAGAGCGCGGCGGGAACTGCCATTGCCTCGCAAATCCAGTCCGGTCCACTCCAAACAATGACTGTCCAAACCAAAGACGACTGCGTGCACCAGGGCAATAAACGCTAACACATTTCAAAAAATTATTGTATGTCTGAATTTCTTGTTTGCTCGGTGGAAGGCTTAGAGTGCCGTCCAAAATGCACCTTTTGTTTATTTCACTCGGACAAAACTGAGACCAATCAGGCAGGACGAAAACAACTTTTTGTTTCAGTTCTAATCCCTCAAACAAGTTATCATTAAAGTTGCTGAGTTTTGAAGCACATGCCAAGCACCTACAGTTCAGTCATTGGGCAAACTTAACAATGTACTTGGTAAAGTACAGGGTGTCTCAAAAACATTTTGCATTTTTTCACTACAAAAATAAACTATACACATCACCCGAACGCTCAGTCTCCGCTCAAGTTTAGCGCTAGCGGTCTGGAGCAGATGCCAAAGTGTCAGAGCTTGTCAATTACTCGAAAACGAGTTTTATTCCAAGTTATATGCACCTGTGGTATCGTCTGTGGTTGGTGCAGAGCTTGCCGCTACCCGGTATCAAAGTCGTCGAAGCAATTTTCAGAAAATTTCTAATGAGGAAATGGCAGCTAACAAAATCCATGAAACGAATGTCATCAGTCTGAAACAAGTGCCATTCTCGCTAATTTTGCATGTATTGCTTACGTGGAACAACGGCATGCCCATACCATTAGCGCCCATACCCAAATTGTAAGACCTGAGAAATATGCACAGTACATTTATATGTAGGATGATACAACGCCCATCCCCATTTTTCATGATTATCTCAGAATTTGAGGGCGCTTGCCCGGTTTTTATATATTGTTTCGATGAGACAATGGCAATCTCTAGAACTTTGGCACCTGGTCCGAACTGCTAGCACTACCTTTCAAAAAAGACTAAAAGTTCAGCGATACATTGTTTATTTTTAAAATTTTGTTTTTGAAATATATATTTTTCTTATTTCACTTAAAAAACAAAAATTGCAAAAAAGCTGAATTTTTTTTTTTTTTACTACATTGGTATAACTGACTTTTATGGGCTTGACAAATTGACGACACAATGAAGTAAACCACCCTGTAGTACTTCTGTTAGGGGAAACGATGACGAAGTGCACTTACGATCAAGATGGCCACGAAGCAGGCGATGGTCGTATTCCAGTCGCCGTAGGACGAGGCCTTCCCCACCAAGACGCTGTAAAAGATGAAGTCTCCCAGGCCTAGCTTGACTCCTCCTGCAATGCAGCGTAGGCTCGGCAACCGCACACCCCGCAAACCCGACGGTTTTTTTTTTTTTTGTTTTTTTGTCATTTTTAGTTTTGTCATTTCCCTGCAGCCAGCACATTTGCTCGACCCTATGCCCCGGTTCACCTTAGAGGGACCATAAAATGAATTTTGGGCTGGGTAAATGATTTTATATTGGGATTTTACTAAGCGCATTTCGTTTATTGAGCCAAAAGAAAGATGGTAGAAAACCAAAATCCCGCTTTTCGAATACAAAATTGTTTTTAAAAATAAAAGAAGCTATTTTTTTTTTTTTCACCTTTCTTTTGAAAGGTAAAACTTTGCTACACCCGCGGTACCCAAAGCACATCGGCCGACCCCAGCTCACGCGTTGGACACGAGCGCACGAGCGCTGCGTCACTCGGCCACACGTGCTCGTCAACGATCGATTCTTCAACGCATATCTGGATTCGCGTTCGTGGCCAATCAGTGCCGCTGACGGCGCTTATCATCGCTTGCGAATGACAAGTTTCGTGGTGAAAAAGCGCACTGGGAGCTTGGAGTCGTTGCATCCGGTGCCCAAGCACACGTCACGACAACGTGATTTCTCAGAAAGAAGTTGCAGAATAATTTCATGGTCCCTTTAATTAAGAGAGGAACAAAGTAAGAGCTACAAGCCGTTTGTCGGGCGTCAATCAAGAAGAAGTTGGCTAAACCCATTGTTATATTTTCTAAACTATATTCTGAAGACAAAAAACTTTTAAACGGCGATATTCTACGCTGCACGAACTATGTACAGGTGCAAAAACACAAACATTTCTTTTTCAAAACTGCTCGGAATCAGTGCGATTGGCGCCCAGTGTAGCTGTTGAGATTACGCTGCTCAGCTTAAAGGGAGACCCTGGTCTTGAACATTTTCCTGTTATTTCTGGCCTAATTTATATTAAATTTTCACCTTTGCTCTAAGTTTCCGTGCTCAGCGCAACCATAGGCCCATTGTCTATATATAGTCTTCAAGAAAACCTCATCTTTACCACAGATGTTTCTGCCCAACTTTTTTACATGCCCCCATCAAAAATCATACCACAAAGTATGTCAGCATGTTCTACAAACAGTAGAAAGTGCAACAAAAACATTTTTATAGTTCTAGCATCATTCTAGAAAAAAGTTATCAAAATTTAAAACATTTTCACTGATAAACAGAAATTAGTTATAAAAGTCTTTGCCAATTCTAAAACATTGCAGTTTACATTTTGAGGGAATATTAGTCTTTTTGCACTCTCTGATTTATGCAAGTTTATATTAAACTTGCATAAAGTACTCAGATACTTTAGATATTCAGCACAAAGTATTCAAAAGTATTCAGATCAAAATTTTAGATCATCAGGTTCTGTGGGCAAAACTTTGTGTTGTCACGAGAAAATTAATTCTGTGGAAAAAAGGAAAAGCTTTTCAAACAATGCTTGCAAACGGCCTGGATGTGAAACTTTGAATCGATGTAACTATATAAATATGCACTTATTTGGTGTAGTACTTAAAATATATGTTGTTTGTGACTTATAAATTAAGAAAAAAATGTTTCTAAGAATAAATTTTTTTTTCTTTTTTTTTAATGATTTTTAAAACTGAAATTGAGCTAGCAAAGCACGTCCGTGACGTCAATCTCCCTGCTCTGAACTTCCAACGCACAGCTGATGTCACGGGCGCACTTCGCCGGCTAGTTTTGGTTTGCTGCACCCACTACGAAATGTCGAAATTTCACGTCACTGCTAGGCAATAATGAGGTTGAACGTCATTTCTCCAACAACATTATTCCCCAAGAAACAAAAATATAGAAAGTTAATCAAAAACATTTTAGTTAATTAGCTAGCTAATTAACCCATTTCACTTCTTTACTAGTGGCACTCACAGCTCTCAACTTAGCCCCAGGGCAAAAAAAAAAAAACCCTCTCATAAGTTCACTTTTAAAAGAAAAATTCTGGTCCTACTAAAAAGACGCTCTGTATATAGACGGAGCAAAACGCATTTTGTGCAACTGTGACTTTACACGCAGGCTACTAAATGCAGCAAGGCAGAGTGGGAGAAAGAGTGAGGGATGAACAACTCACTCTCCTCCTCTTCCTGGTGGGGGAGGTTGTCCACTTCGGGTGCGGAGCCCTGTGATGACCCAAGGGCGGCCAGCGTCCCGCTGTTGGCCATGCTGCCGCGCTGAGAGCGCCGGCGGGACCGGCCGCTCCCGCGCATCCGCGGCTGCTCCACTTCCACCGTCGGCTCGTCGTCGCCGGCCGCCGAACGGCGCCGACCCCCGGGGCTAGCCGTGGACCCTGAGGAAGTAGGAAGGTGAACCTGACCCCGTGCGGCTGGCCCGCAAACTCACGGAGCGCCGAACATTCGGTTCTGTATATGCATGGAGCGTGACGCAGGGTCGTTGAACTCGTATTAAAAACATCACACAAGCAGTGAGGAAGAGAAAAGAAGAGAACACAGAGCACGATGTTCTGTGTTTTCTTCTCTTCTTTTCCTCACTGCTTGTGCGCCGTTTTTAACATGATGTCATCTTACCGACTAGCTCCCAAAATACAATTGCTGTTAACTAACTAGATAGGGTGCATGTGTCACAAAACAATGTTTTCCCGAAAAATGTGCCTGCAAATATCAGACAAGTAAAAAAAAAACACAAATTTGACGTTCCTGTTTAGGCAGCGTGAGATCGGTCTGCTGACACTAGTTAATGCCGTAGACAAGAGACTTAGCCAGTGTGGCATACCGCTGCTACCCTGGGGTCTTTACGTGCACCACGCAGTAGTGACACACGACACCACGCTGGTACGACGCTCATCCGGATTGAACCGGACAGGGGTAGGCATTGAACCCCGGATGCCTGGGTTCTGCAGCGCAAACCTTCGCTCCAGGTGTTTCGAGCCGCGGTGCGCCAACGCACTCGGCCGCCGATCCACCGGGTGAGTTATTAGCAGAATGTGGCCACGTGCAGCACTAACGGCGTTTCGAAACTGCACCCGATGGCGCCGCCTTAAAACTGCCTTGACAATGTCACCATGATGTATTTTATTAACGGCTAATCATTCGCGCTCTAGGAACTGGTGGTTGTTTTTCATTTCTGTTTGATAGGTACCTGTAACCCACTCCCCTCCACAGTGCCCTTGTGGCCCTGGGGGTATTTGAAATGAATATATAAATACACAATGGGGGCACACTTTTTCGTTTGAAAGTGACCGACCGTGCTGCAACCGCTCATGGCTCTACAGTCGCCGACCGATCAGTTCATTTGCCATTCTGCAGTCGTGGACTTGCTCCTCTTATCCTATCTCAGTGAATTGTGTTTTCGGACTACGCTGGCTTGGACGTCATGGCCCCATCCATTCTTCCGCCACCGCAGAGTGTTGCTAAAAAGCGCGGAAAGTACTCGACACTAGAAAAGAAGGCACCAATTCTCAAACTAATAGAAAGTGGCCGAACGCAAGCGGAGGCGTAACCCGAAGCAAGGCACTAGTGACGGCTTTTTAAGCCTGCTTAGTTATAAAAAAGGCAAGTTTTTTGATCAGCTGATTTTTCTAACTGCTCTATTATTCTGACTTTGTGTTGGTCCCTGCAAAGTCCAAAAAATCGGTCGGCAACTGTACTCATAAACGTAAAACACATACAAAACTTGAAAATATAAAACAGCGAGGACGAGGACGGGAACAGGACATTTTTGAAAAATGTCCTGTTCCCCCCTTGTCCTTGCTGTTTTATACTTTCAAGTTTTGTATCTACCAACACGCTCGTTTTCAATTGGAAAACACACTAGAGCTATCTATCGGAGGCCACGAAACACTTACAATCCGTATGTATTTTGCAATTTTCAAAAACAAGTCTTTTGTCGTGGACATGAAGTAATCCGAACGACATCGTCAGCGACCATTTCTCATAGACAGCGAGTAGGTTTGATCTTGCAGATACTGCAAAAACCTTCGGGTCTAGTCCAGAAAAGAGGGTGAGGACTACCCAACAGATGGCGCCAGTGAATTCACTCGCCATAAGCACTAAGCGTTGTTAGTCATGAGCCACCCTCAAGTTGGTCATTCGACGTTGAGCCGCGCAGCAAAATTACGAGAGGGTGCCGACGCCGTGTTTCGCCCGACCGTGCGTCCCATAAATCTAGCCGTTCTATTTCCCGCCCGTTCGTGCGACGAAGGTCCAGCAAGGGCGCCGTGACGCACCCGAAGACGCGTCGCTCTGACTGGCGTGCTGGTTCTGCGAAGAGTAGAAGGGGTCCCTGTCTGCCATCGTCACCACGTTCCACACCATGGCCGCTGCGGACAAAAACGACGGAGAAGAATTAATCTGTCGCGAAAATGCATTGCCGTGCAGTCGAAAATTGCTATACTCTTGCAACTGTCACACCAAGGAATCTTCCTTAGAACTGCCAGAAGATACACGCTCGCAGACAATTTCTAAGTGAAAAGGAGTTTGTTTTCAAATGGGTCAAAGCGATTCTTGATGAGATCCGAGTATGACACACACATTCCTCTACAGAAACTTTGACATAAGCCGCCATCACTAAGACATGTACTGTAGAAGAACTTGCAGTTGGGCTAGTAGGTGAACACTCTGAACGTTACGTTGCGCGTTACACCATGCTTCATAACATCATTAAGACCTGCAACAGAATTCAACTTCTAAAGAAAACAACGAACATGTGCCAATGTCACAATAAGCCAGGGGCGGATTTAGAAGGGGGTCCGGATGTCCTGACCCCCCTCTTGATTTCTGCATGTGTAAAAATTTAGGGCATGGAAGTAGGGGAGGGGAGGTTGGGGTTCCTAAACATATGGTATGCTGACCAACACCTGACCTCCCCCACTTGAAATTCCTGCATCCACCCCTGCAATAAGCGTCAACCCTCAACTTTTGAAACGCCGGAAATAGAAGCAAAGGACGTATCAAGCACCAGCACCAGCAAACTTCCAAGCCCACCAAGCTAACCAAGATGCTCCTCGACGTTGGACACTTTTCGAGCACGCCGGTACGAAGCGGTAAGGCTTTACACGTGCACACTGGTACTAAGCGCTGAAGCTTGATGCGAGAGCACCAGCACAAAGCAGGCTCGACACAAGTGGCTGCCAAAATTAGGCATTCCGACGCACCCCCTGCTGCTCCAACGCCGTTCTGTGGAACCAAGCAAGGGCTTGCCCCTACGTGTGCCCCTTCAGCTTTTCCGCTGTCAGATCCCAACAAGCGGCCATCCCCCATTTCCTTCGAGATTATCTCTTGGATGGGCACTTGCTCGGTAATCTACGGGACATACCAGCAAACACCCAACCAGAAACGACGGCGGACAGACGTGCGAAAGACATCCACGACGCCCGCCATCCCGAGAGACAAAGACACTCGCGCGTCGAGGACGTCTCGCAGACAAAGTGCAAGTCAGCGGAAGCAACGGAGTGCCCTACGGCCCACGCACACCACTCACAGGAATAGATGAGCGCCGGAAAGATGGGCTCGTTGCGCTCCTGAGCCGTTTCCACCAGGATCCGCAGTGGTCCCTTGGGGCACAGCACCGCTATCAAGTCTGCACCCAAATACAACAATGAGGAAAAGGGTCACCCTTGAGATTCCGCAAATGCAAACGTGACGATTTGTGCAAACACAGGGGTTCTTTCATGCTACAGTGGCAGGATTACACAGCATTTTTGACAAATGGAGTTTGTCACACAGAGGTGGAGTTTCAAGCATCACCTTGAAATGAATTTGGAGGCATAAAATCAGCAGAACCCATCCTTTGGGAATGATTATCTACGTTCATGCGAATAGCATCAAACGGTGCGGAGTTATGCGCGTTCGTCAGGTGGCCGGCACACTCTAGATACGCCAGCCCACTCTTGAGGCGATTCTAAATTTGTTGACACTTTCACAGCCCTGCGCACGATCTCCGCAGCCCAGCAAGTGCGTTTGTGTCACTTAGGAAGGCGAGCAAAGCACGCGCCATACGCACAAACACACAAAATGGTACCGACCAGACTTTCTGGCGTCTCAGCTAGTCTCAACCAACGGTACTCTAAACGGTTGTTTATATCTTTACCATAGGACGCGCTTTACAGCGCTGTCACAGCTACCGGTGCGCGCGCGTTCCATGCACGAGGGCTCATTCCGCTCTCGTGAGGGTGAGCACGGCCGCTACATCAAGAGTGCGTTGAATGACTGCCTTCATAGCTCTGTGGTTAGCGCGTCTGCCTGCTGATCAAAGGGTCAACGGTTCGAATCCCAGCCGGCGCCGGTCTTTTTTATTTATTTATCGAGCCGCGGCGTAAGAGGTTAGATAGCCAGATAGATACATAGATAGACGAAAAGTGCGTGAAGTATCCAAAGAATGCTATTCGCATTAAAAATAAGCAGTAGTGCTGCACAGACGCAGTCTTGAAAGGAGTCGCTCAATTGCAGTCGGAGACACCATCAAAAATCACTTTATACTTGGGAAAGCACTTTTTCTGTTCCAATTCAGGACAGTAAGTACTACTGCTTCAAACACAAAATACTACCAAACAACTCCCAAGTTCTGAAAATGACTAGGAAAAAATTTGATCATTCTCCAAAATCCAGTTACAAAAATAAAATCCAGTCTTCACTAACATCTTCCCACTATAAATCACAAAAATTAACAATGCAGTATATGCTTTGTGCAGTGTGACACAGGCATATTAACACATTGCAAGCCCATATTTATATTAGAAGGCCTGTTATTAGAAAGAGGCCTCATATTGGAAGCCTCATGTTTTAAGAAGGCTATATATTGGAATAAGGCTTCATATAAAAGCCTCATACTGGAAGCCTCATATTGAAAGGCCTCATATTGGAAGCCTCAGATTGAAAGCCCCATATTAGAAGCCTGATATTAGAAGCCTCACACTACGGGGCCTCACATTGAAAGGCCTCAGAGAGGAGGCTTTTATCAGAAGCCTCATACTGGAAGCTTAAAACAAGGAACCTTATACTGGAAGCTTCATACTACAAGCCCTAGACATATAGCATCTTCGATCAGCTCGCACCGGAATCGCCCTGAAACCAGCACAGTGCACAGCGCTCCTCGGTCGTGCAGCACGAAGGCGGTGCAACATCAAGGACAAAGTGCGCCGCGCCGGTGCACCGCGGCGAGCTCCCCTTGCCTCACTTCGCGTTTTGATTGTTTTTCTTGCGTAGGTCAGCACATGGTGCCCGTCTGCTGTCAATTTCTCCTATTTTTTTACTCGCGGATTTGACGGTCCCACACAAATAAACATCGTGGACGTGATTGTCGATGGGGTCACGAAGCGGGTGACAATTCCACATGTATATGTTGGCCATCATTGTTGGCTCATGAAAGAGAAACACCAGATAATAGCCGTACCTCGCTGTCATCGAAACACCTCACGACGTTTTCCACGAAGTTCGTACCTTTCAGGCGCTCCTTGCCACCGCAGATATCGCCGGTAATGCGGCGATGGTAAGAAGCTCGTTGTCTCGCCGTCAAAAGAGCTGAAGAATTCATCTAGTGCAGCTGCGAGGCGTGTTCGTTTTGCAAGATCGCCATCTCGATAGTCTGCGCGTCTGCTACTCCCGCCATCTTCTCGATTCCTGCTCCTGGCCGCAATGCCTGATGGGACTGCACCCCGGCGCACCGTCGATTTTCTTGGTGCGCGTTGGAGCACGAGAAGCCGCACCGGGAGGGTGCGCTTCGTTGATCGAGGATGTCCGGTGCGCACCGGTGCACTTGATCGAAGATGAAAGGGCGCACCTCGGTGCCCCGGTGCGGGTGATCGAGGATGCTAATAGCAACCCTGGAACTAGGGGACAGAAAAGGCATCCACGACACCTTTACTATGTCTATCCTTAACCAGCTCGTCTGTCTACTCGCTTTAACTTCAATTATACAAGAAGCCTCATACTGTAAGCTCCATTAAGGCCGGTTCAGACACTTGCGGTTGAGTGCGTTTGACTGCGTTGCGGCGAGAACCGAAAGCGAGTCACCGGCACATCTGTGCTTCGTATGAAGCGTGGAATCCAATTCAAGGAATCTTCCTGGCACGCGACATAAGCAGCAGGGATGTCCTGGTGTCTCGCTGCCGCAACGCAGTCAAACGCAGTCAAACGCAACTGTGTGAACCGGGCTTTAGAGAGCCTTACATTAAAAGGCCTCATACTGGAAGGAGTCCTCATATGGAAGCCACATACTGGAGGCTTGATATTGGAACAAAGCGTCAGAGACCTCACACTAGGAGGCTTCATATTGGGTGCCTCATATTGAAAGGCCTCATACAGAAGGCTTTATATTGGAAGGCCTCATACTGGAAACTTTATGCTAGAAGCCTTATACTGGAAGCCCCATAGCGGAGGCCTCACATTAAAAGGCCTCATATAGTAAGCCTCACACTGAAGGCCTCATTGAAAGCCCCACACTGGAAGCCTGATATTGGAAGAAAGTGTCGGAGACCTAACACTAGGAGGCTTCATACTGGACGCCTCATATTGAAAGGCCTCATACAGAAGGCTTTATATTGGAAGCCTCACATCAGAAGGCCTCATACTGGAAACTTCACACTAGAAGCCCTATTGGAGGCCTCGCATCAAAACACCTCACACTGGAAGGAGGCCTCGCGTATGAAAGCTTCGTATCGGACAAAGGCCTCGTATTGAAAGCCCGACACTGAAAGAGGGAAAAAGGCAGAGACCCCAGACGGAGATGACGCCCAGCACGACCCAGGCGGTCCAGTCGGGGAGGTACTTGATGAAGACGAGTGCCATGAGGGCCGACACCAGGATCAGGTAGGCTTGCTGCAGGAGCAGGGGCCCCTTCCAGTGGATCGAGATCATGCCCACCACCCCGAAGTTCCACATCACCAGAGCCACCGTCAAGTAGTCCATCGGGACGTTGTAGGCACGCAGCACCTCCCTGCGTACGCACGTTCAACGACGCCCATCAAGTGGGAACGCCTCGCTCCCGGAAATAACAATTTAACATTACCATACACTTTTGGTGAGGGCCATGGTGAAAGATATATATACATATGGGCGTGGATACTGCACGCGTGTCACGGCTGTTAGATAAAGTCCTCTCCTCACCTCTGTTGCAAGCGGCACCACCAGGTGGCCCCCTATATGCTGCTAATGGCAGCTCACTGCAGGCCCGGTTTCCCATGCTTTTCTATGGGAGACACGCTCGTTTTTAAAGTCACTTTCTGGGTGCATCACATCGCGTAGAACTTGGCACTTGCGCTACGCATGTCGCTTAGACAGTGCTTCGTCACTGACCCTAGTTTCGTGCCTCAACGATGGCAATAACAGTTTTACCAACGCCTTTAAGCAGAGGGACCTCTGGCTTGGCATTCGGGCCAGCGTTCGTCAAGGTCAGAGCCGACGCTCTGAGTGGAAAGAGTGCGCACCAAGGTGCCACGAGCGAGAGACACTATTTTTTGTTCTCGGTTGCGCCGTCCGGAGAGCAGAGGCGTTGTCGGCTAAGGCCACTCGGGCGCGCGCCAAGAGGAATTTATCTGGTCGATCGCGTCACAGCGTTCCCCGTGTCCTCACCTATACATATCTTACACCGTGGTAAGGGTAAAGGGCTGTCCGCACAAGATTTGGCAGATGCTGCGCATGGCGAAGAAAGGGTACACTTCTCTCGGGAAACGTGAAAGCTGCGCTGTTCCCGTCCGTTTTCCGTTCGGATGTTGACCGCACAAACAGTGCGGTATTCCTCCTTACCCTCTCGCTGTCACCTCTTCTCCTTTCTCCTCGCTTTCGAGATATTTGGGAGGCTGACAACGAAGGCACAGGCCTGAACGACAGCGGGCAGAGCGTGAGAGTGACTGTCTGGACCCACGTGATGAGGACGCTCTAAGCCTCTATCCAAGGATGCAAGCAGAGAGAAACGTTTCCCTTGCCAAAAAGAATGTGCAAAAGTGAACCAGAAACCGGAGAAAGCTTCTACTTCCAGTATGCCATGTGCCACGATTTTAGAAAACCTGTCCTGTTTGGACAGACCTTGACCTGGCACAAGCGCAAAATGCAAAAGCATTACGACCGCCAAATCCCACAAGCTTTAGCGGGACATAAGCCCATACGGCTAAGTCACAAGAGGCTGTATCCATTCCTTGCACGCTGAGAGAAGGGGCGAGAACAAGAAAGTAAAAAACTGCCGGAACACTGCATCTGCAATTGTCTAAACTGCGTGAAAAATATATATTTTTTTACAGGGCTTTGCGGGCAGTTTAAAGGGCCCATGAAACGAATTTTGGGTTGGGATAAATCATTTTAGATTGGGATTTTACTAATAGCACATCGTTCAGTGGGCCAAAAAGAAAAGGTAGAAAGTCAAAAGCCTGACTTTCAGTGCGAAAATTTGAAAACACAGCGGACTATTTCGTATCTCCTCCCCTTCGTAAGCTCTCTGCCTTTTCACTGTGATACATCCGCGGTCCCAAAAGCGCTTCATCGGGTCTAAACGCACGTCACACGAAACCGGACCTCACTTATTCCCTTCACCCCTAAGCTGACATTGTGGTGGAAGCTACGCGCTTGCCGGACCAATCAGCCGCTTCCCTTTCATCACCTGACCTCATTCTCTGCGCGTGGGTATGCGCGAAGGAGCGTGATCACGTGGCAAGGTTGGCTGGCCTAACGAGCACGTAGCTTCCACAGCACTATCAGCTTCGGGGTGAACGGGTTGGGGAAAGCAACTTTTGTCTGAATTTTGAGCGACGGGCTAATCTTCTAGGGTGACAATGGCTCTGTCTGGGTACACAAAACAGATTCCGAGCAAGAAGGGCCTCCCTCTTTTCGTCTTCTTAAAGGGCAACTCCGCTTCATTTTTGATATTTAGAAAACTATGCAGCCCTCTTCAGTATCATATAGGAAGACCCCATGTCAAATATTACGATCTAATTCCGTCTATATATTTAATAAACTGGCCAGCAAACTTTCAAATGAGCCAAGTAGCCGAAATCCGCCAACTCTAGCGTGCGACGTGAGGCGCAATCGTCAGCGCAGTCAATGCGGCGGAGTTTGAGTGGCCAACGTTGAACCACTACGCCAAAGGCATGACTACGTCATTCTCGCGTTTTGTTTGTTTTTACTTCTCAGAGCGAAATTGAACGATGACGTCATGAGTTTCTCCTCCCGGTGATGGCTCTAGGGCGTCCACGTGATCACCCTAACGCGGATGCGCTAGTTTGCGCTGCTCTGCGCGCTTATCGCATGTCCGGTTTCTCCGCACCCCCCTCCCATCTTTCGTGTTCTCCCCTTCCCCCTCTCCCCCGGGCCATCACCGTCCACGCCATCCGAAGCGACCTGCCCGCGTCGCGTGTCCTGTTCCTCACTCCCACGAACGTCACAAGACCACGTGGTTCGACGTGACGTGGCCATGACTCTGACAACACGAGGCCAATGTTGCCTGACGCAACCGAAGTTTCGGTTTCGGTATCAGCTGATGTTTAAATTAAGATTACACAAATAATATTGCACATTTCGCGAATTCGAAGACGTAGAGCTGTTTACCGTAAAATTCCGAGCAAGCGCCCCCACCCGTGCAAGAGCCCCCCCCAACTTCAGTGCTGATTTCACATTTCTGCGCCGTTCCGGGAAAGCGCCCCCTCCCCGCTCCGCACCCGTATCACGCGCCACGCTGACCGCGCCCAGGCAACACTGGCCTGCGAAGTTCAGTCCAAGAATCCAATCCAATCCAATTCTACTTTGCAGCCCGATCAGCCCGGTCACTACGCGCCATTGTCGCTTTGTTTTGGGGGTGTCAGGTCGGCTATGCATTCTTACACAGTGGCAAAGAAAATCGAGGTCGTCCAATGGCATTGTGAAAACGGGAAAGACGTACACCAGACGGTCGCGACACATCAAGCTCGACCGGATACGGGAATGGGACAAGAATTTTGACAATTTGCTACAGTCAAACTACGGGAAAGCCAAAGTTCGACGAAAGCTAAGTAACGGCGCGCCGGTGTTCAGTGAATACGTGGACGACGCGTTCTTTTAATACCTGGAGCGTGAAAGAAGTGCAGAATGAGTCATTAGCAACCAGCTTCTTTCTGAAGAGGCTGTCAAAATAGCCAACGGCATGCAGTTGGGAAACATCGCGGAATGCTGCGAACTTTTTCTTGCGGCCGACTCTGAGGAGTCTTTTGGTGGTTTTGAAAGTGATTAACATAGCAGTGACAAATCTTCGGCCTAATAAAGTCTATGTTCTCAGAGATAAATAAAATATTAAATCTGTGTGCACTGCGCTTTTTTTTGTTTTGTTTTCTGGCGGAAAAATTTTGTCGTCGCCATCTTGAATTTTGGTGCCGTTCCGGGATAGCGCCCCCTACTTTGCGGGTAATTTTGACTTGCTTGCAGGGGGCGCTTGCTCGGAATTTTACGGTAGTAGTGCTTTGTGAAATGGAATCACATGTAAGCCTAAATTTTTCGGAATTGAGCGGAGTTGCCCTTTAAACTGTTTGGTGGAATGCGCGATTTATGAGTTGAGGAGGAAAGCTAAACAGGAAAAAGTTGGAAAAGCGTTTCATGACCCCTTTAAATATATTTCTGAGGGAGTGCATTGTCCCTTTAAAAAAAACATGATTTTTTTTTTTTTTGCTTAACAGATTTTTAGAATATACACTTCACATTTACACACGCTGGTTTCTGCAAAAGGTGTTTTACGAGGGGGAAATCTTTCTTCCACCTCGGCTAGTGCTTGTTTTTCCCTCGATCATACGTTCCCAGCTCTTGCAGAAACAAAAAACAAGATGTACTGCCAAATACTGTTAATCGAGACAGTCGTAAAATGCAGAGAGAAGCATGAAGCACAGCGGCAGAGGCTTTACCAAAGAAACACACACTCTGCCAGCGTGCCCTGGAGTAGGTTCACTGGCTTTTCCAGGTGCAACTTTTGTGACCAACTCCTAGCACATTCAGTGGATGCTACTCAATGTGCCAAAGACAATGGCAAAGCACCGTGTCGAGGCCTTGTGCACTCACCCGAGATAGATGTACGCGAAGAGGAACACAAGCAGCAGCGAGGACACAATGAGCCAGGCGTGAATCACCTGCAAATGACAGACAACAAAGGCGCTCTGAACAAGATTTCCTACAAACCCAACAAACGCCTTGAATTCTCCACAGCTAGCCCCGTAATAACAACGGCAAATCGGTCATTCTAGAAAAAGGAATGCATGTACTTACAGGGACATCTGTACGTAGCCGAAAGTTGCAACCTGCATTTTTTTAGTCATTTGTCCTCCATTTGGGGCAACCCACCTCGTAAGATGTTACGGCAGCTCAGTTTTCTTGCCATCCATAATTTCTTATAAATGTTAGCATAAATTATGTATTGTCACTTTCCCAGTATCCACAATTTCCTTCCGATATTAGCAAAAAGATAGGGATAGTCAACAAAAGGCCTCAGCAAGTTTCCCAATGTATCACCCCTTTTCTGATTGCTGTCCCTAATTTTCCCCAATATTAGGGTAAATTATGCATATATAGTCGCTTTTCAACAGTCTCAATTTCTCCCGATATTATTAGAAAAGGTGAGGGATAGCCTACAGAGAGCATCGGTAGGTTTCATAACGTTGAGTTTCTTTTTTGTTTGCCCGTTTTCTGTCTGCTATTCCGAATTTCCCTCGATATTAGGGTAAATTATGTATGTAGTCACTTGCCAACCGTCTCATTTTCTCCAGATATTATCACAAAAAGGCGAGCCACGAACTACAGCCTCGGCAAGCTTTCTGACTAACGAAAAAGAGGAAGAATAGGACAGAAGAGACGGAGAGTGCACTCACCTTGTAGCAGCGGAACTTGTAGAGCAGAATGAGCAGGATGGTCATGACCACTATGACACCCATGAGGATGAAGGCATTGGCAAACGATTGCCACACCTTGGTGCCCGTGTCCACCGTCTGGTCCGTAAATGGGGTGTACACCCTGGACGAAGGAGAACGCCACGTAAATGACGTCAGCGCACCTGACTTCCTAAAACACTTTGAGATTTGACACCGTTCTGGAAACAAGTCTCCCAGTCCACCTCTCTGTGCAACACACCACTACTCTGTAAAGCACTCTAAAGCAGTGGTTCTCAACATGGGGATCCGCAGACCATCTGGGGTCAGACGGTCAAATCAAGCCGAGCAATCAAACTTTTTTTTTTTTTGATGCTGGCTGTCTTTTAGAGATAAATAAACCAAATCACACGCGCAGTGAGTAGGGTTGATGTTCTCCATTTCAGAGCTTCAAAGTTGGTTGGTTCAATACGTGGGCAGACAACTACGCTAAACACACTACAGCAAAAATACCGAGGAAGCGCCCACCCCACTTTCACTAAAAACTGGGTTAATCTAGACGTGGGCGCTCGTCCAGTCAAGTCGGACGCTTAACGTATCATTTGCGGAATTCCCAATTTGGGAAATGTTAATAGTGGGCGCTTGAACGAAGCGGGCACTTCCGCATTATTTTATGGTAGTCAGATGCGTTCTGGGCAAAAAACTCGAACATCGCCGGTTGAGAACCACTGCCCTAAAGTGTGGGGATTCCTGCAGTCTCCCTTCCCCGATGGCTGTGATAACGGCCGCAGGTCGGAACGCTCGGCCTGCTTCGCCGGGAGCTCCGACGTGAAGCGGAGGGCCGCCTGGCTTGGGGGGCCCTCCTCTCACTCTTTCCCGGGGGGACCTCTTTCCGTCCCCCCGCTCAGATGCGAATCACTGCTGACAGGCGAGGAGGTTTAGCCTCTTGTTTTCCCGCTTTCAGGAAAGGGACTCGTCCGCTGACCGTGAAACAGATAGGATGTGTGTCGGCGACTTCTCCAATGCTTTCCCGGTCTTGGCTCTCCGGAACCCCGCGTCTGGCAGGTAAGGACCTTTTCTTACCTTGCCGGCGCGGGGGGCTTTTTGGATGGGGACCTTGTAGTTCATTTTAGGAGTGTTCTAATAAATGCTCTTGGACTCTGTCCTTACTCTGGTACGTGTGTCTTCTCTTCCGCTATATCCGAGAGAGTGAGACAAGGTAGATGATCATTGGCACCGACGGATGTAATTAATCAAACCAACCCGCGGTAATGTAGCCCTAAACGTCGTCTATATTGCCGCGGAGATGTGGGGACCGCGCTACTAGGTTGGACGGCTCCTTTGAGGTTGCAACTGCTGTTGAAATAACCCTTTGGTTACTCTATCGGTACCTGTGTTGGTAGCAACATCCCACAAAAGGCATGCACAAAAAGCTGTGGAGAGAGGGGGCTACAACGCAACATGATTAGTAGTAGCTCACGTTGACGAAACTATACCTTGTTTCACACATGGTGTCAAAGTCGGTGGAAGGAGCGTGCAGATTGATCTAGCACACGACCTGCACCGATCGGCACGAGCGCGTGCCAATCGGACACTGATTAGGCAATGCGCTTGGGATACCAGCTTTGTTGCGCACCACATGTACAAAGTGGTATAAATGATGATGACATATCAAATTCACGTATTCACGCGCCTCTTCATAAAAAGAAGGATCCGTCTAATGCTGGGTGTGAAACACCCTCCGTTGTGCACTATGTTTCCCACCTGGGTCGCCAAACCCGTCAAACACAAAGTTGGGCACGAAGTTCGCAGAGCGTGCTGATTGGACACTCGCGACGTTGGCGTCACGCGGGACGAGATGTCAATCATCCAAGCTCTCTCGGTGCTCGAATTCCAGCGAGAATGTTAGGCACAAAGTTGTAGCGAGCTTCATCGGAGCGCGCGCGAGCAACACCGTGGGGCCAGCCGATTGAACGGGCTGCACTGATGACGTCGCGCCTGCGTGTCCCTACATCCCTACGCCGCGATAGAATCAATGAAACGTAGATTGTACCTAGGCGGGCTGTAAATACTCTGAACTTTGTCGTCGCAAGATTGTCGTTTGTGGAAGTTATTGGTGACGACAAAGTGACGTTTCACAACTTTGGGAAGGAGTTATTTGAGGCCAAAATCTTCGCTTCGGAATCGAGGCGAAGATTAAACTTTGTGATATTGTGGAGCCGTGCGCGGTGTATGCGGTCTTAGAGCTCATCTTCCGCCACTGTTAACAACGCCACCGGGGTCACCCACAAGCGTTATGTATAGAGACGTCGGTAATGTCTGAGAGATGAGGGGGCGAGGGGGAATGGCGAGGAAAAGCCGTGGAACGGGGGAAAAAAGGTATAACCAACACAAACACACACTCAAATAGGGGTAAGGATGGGCCATAGAAATTGTTCGGGAGAGAGAGAGAGAGAGAGGATGGGGTGATAGTAGTGAAGAAGGGGGATATCCCTTCCCCCGAATTCTTAGGGCGCAACTCTTATGCGCCCGTTTCGAGCTTGAGCGGCGTCGCCGTCGGCGTAACCGCGCGCGCGTTGCGTTATGGGACGTTTTTTCACTAAATTTAGCGGGGAAATTGACGTCACGTAATTTTAACATCAATTAGGTTTCCCCGCTAAATGAGAGGCAAGCAGGATAGGAAGAGGGGGGGGGGTGGAGGGGCATACCCTCCCTTCCGTACCCTCCCCTCCTCCTCCTCAAGAGCTGCGCTTTAATTCGACATTACAGAGAACTGCAAACGTCTGTCATTTTTTTTTTAATTATAACTCTCTGAAATGCTATAGTCCGGGGCTGGGGCGATATCCCCTCCCCCCCCCCCCCCCTCTTTACACCCTTATGCCCTTTGCGCTCCCTTTTTCGACGCCACTTGGGGGGGGGGGGGGGTGAATCGCCCCCCTCCCCGTTCTTCTGTTTCGACGACCCTGCTTAGAGGCGTTCCAACTGAGCGATGACGAGGAACAGCACAGCGTGCAATTTTCGAAATTATGGTTCTAGAGATTCTGCAATTAAAACGGGGCGCGTTCCATGAACTTACGAGCGGCCATAGCAGACTTTCAATCGAGAGGCTCGTGCCAGGGCTCGTTGTGTGCAGGCGCGTTCAGTGACGTCCTTTTATAGTTCATAACTTTGACGTCAGGGTCAGGATTATCAGTTGTGAACGACAAATTTGATGGTGCGTGTTCGAGTCGACGGTGAAAAGTTTGGTTGTGTACGAAGAAAGCTTGGTGTTCTCGCGTTCTCGAAACATCACCGTCAATATTGACAAACTGACATTACTCTTATTTCAGTTGATGAATGCAGAATTAATCCCAGTTTGGCTAATCTTTGAAAGTCTATCATAAAATTATTTTATCTCCCGCTGATGGGGGACAACTGCCCGGAAGCCAAATCCGTCCAAAGGTGGACAATGCTACTCGGCTGGTTGTTACCTAGCCACGTCGGGCTACACTCTGATCAAATTCAAAAGGCCGAGATAAATAAAAGGGACGACAGGGACGTTTTTTTAGTAAATTCTGCTTTATCGGCGGAGATAAGAACGATGTCAGACTATCAACTTTGACGGTGTCGATTTTAGAA
The DNA here is from genome assembly GCA_037355805.1 of Ixodes ricinus. Taxonomy (NCBI): domain Eukaryota; kingdom Metazoa; phylum Arthropoda; class Arachnida; order Ixodida; family Ixodidae; genus Ixodes; species Ixodes ricinus. The sequence goes on from JAZHYW010043501.1 coordinate 98,668, forward strand.
TGCAATTACCCAAGCCTCCGCTGTGCTTTTTAGAGACCATCAAGGTCGCAGCTGATAATCTTCATCGTGACATTATACGTGTACGAACCACGTTCGTCTCCGCGTGCTTTCTCGTGCTGCTCTAGCTCGGCGCCTAGGGAGTAGTAGGGATTTTTCGCCCTTACAATGAAAAACGTCACGAAGATATACGGATCTGCGGGTTTGTGAGAAAAGAAAACTTCGCAGCAATCTTTCAGCTCCTCCCCCGCTATGTCATAACACAAAGAAAGTTGTGTCTGACGAGTTTAGCGACCCTGCTGTTGCATTTTCTGAAACCCCGCACACCCGGCTTGCGCACCCTTTTAGTGAACTTTCCAATGGCTGATCTAAGATTGTGACAGATTAGAGAAATATAATGTATAAATATGAATGTTGTTTTTTTGTTTTTTTTTTCTAAGTACAATTTACGACATTTGCAAGAAACCAACTGGAGGTAAAAATGGAGCTTTGTTCTTTCTGTCGCTATTTGGCATTTCAAGATGATGAGTGATGACAAAGCCCACCTTTGTAACAGTACACGCCTTTTTTTATTTATTTTTTAGCCAAAGTAAATTAGCGGTTGTATTCAAAATATCTGTGCAACAGAAAAATGAGCGGAGTTGCATCTGTAAGTAGTATAGCGTTTCACCAAGTAGATAAAACATTAAACTTCATGACATTTTAAAAAAAAATGCTGCATCTTTTTTTATAAAACATTCTTCTATAACCAATAAGGGAAACACAAACTTCTTTTATGGTCTTCATGCCTTTCATCCCACATTGATAGCCTGTATAAAGCTGCGATTCATCATTGCAGTCCAGTATGTTTTTTCGATTCTTTCCTACCCAAAACCAGCGCAAAGTGGAACCGCCTACCCCCTCCATTGCCTCCGTTGAAGACGTTTCATCCCTCTAGACAGCCGCAACCAAACACCTTTCTAATCCTGCGCTTTTTTCTTCATAATGTTGTCGCTATTCGAACGGTGCACATTTCATTACGCATTTTATGATAGCATTTTGTACCCACCCTCTCTGCAATGTCCCCTGGGCACTGAAAGCTTTGAAATAAACAAACAGACAAATAGAGAGTCACACCCAAACACCACCCCTTCAGATTACCGCCTGTCTCCGTTTAACGCGACGTGGCTGATCAGACAAGCACGCCCCTAAATTTCAGCCACGTGCAGAGGTACTGACGACTTTTTCGCAAGCCAGCGTCCTTCTATAGACCCTTTTTTGTTTACAAACACAAGCCGGGCCCGGGTTTGGTCCAATCAGGAAGGCACCCCATTGGGTCGGACCCAGGTCTGACCTAGGTTGGGCCTAAAAAAGTAGGTCCGCGCAGAGCTTATAGTCTTTCACAGAACGAGAATGCTGGGCGTATTTTAATGCGAATAGCATTCTTTGGATACTTCACACACTTTTCGTCTATCTATGTATCTATCTGGCTATCTAACCTCTTACGCCGCGGGTCGATAAATAAATAAAAAAGACCAGCGCCGGCTGGGATTCGAACCGTTGACCCTTTGATCAGCAGGCAGACGCGCTAACCACAGAGCTATGAAGGCAGATCATTCAACGCACTCTAAACACTTGTTTATATCTTTACCATAGGACGCGCTTTACAGCGCTGTCACAGCTACCGGTGCGCGCGCGTTCCATGCACGAGGGCTAGCTCACCCTCTCCGCGCTCACCCTCTCCCTCTAGCTCACCCTCTCCCGCGCTCGGGAGAGGGTGATGGCGGCCGTGCTCAGCCTCACGAGAGCGGAATGAGCCCTCGTGCATGGAACGCGCGCGCACCGGTAGCTGTGACAGCGCTGTAAGCGCGTCCTATGGTAAAGATATAAACAACCGTTTAGAGTACCGTTGGTTGAGACTAGCTGAGACGCCAGAAAGTCTGGTCGGTACCATTTTGAGTGTTTGTGCGTATGGCGCGTGCTTTGCTCGCCTTCCTAAGTGACACAAACGCACGTGCTGGGCTGCGGAGATCGTGCGCAGGGCTGTGAAAGTGTCAACAAATTTAGAATCGCCTCAAGAGTGGGCTGGCGTATCTAGAGTGTGCCGGCCACCTGACGAACGCGCATAACTCCGCACCGTTTGATGCTATTCGCATTAACGTAGATAATCATTCCCAAAGGATGGGTTTTTTAATGCCCGGATTTTGGCACGCACTCGACGCCCCCCGCCGGCGTGCATGCGCTCGGGGCGTACAAGACTCCAATGCGTCGTCAAAGGAAGGAAGCTCCTGCTGGAGGTGGGAGGACACGACCTCCTCCCCGTTGTCCTCACCTCGTCAGCGACCATGGCGATCCTTAATCTAAAACGTTGCCACAATCTGTCCTCCCACAAGCCGTAACTCGTCCTAAGAGGCCTCGCAAACCCGTGCCCCCGGACAGACTCACAGGTAGGTGTTGGTGTGCCTGTAGAAGCTGATGGAGCTGATGGTGGCCACCACCACCAGCATGCAGAGGGAGACCGGCACGAAGAGGCGGATGACATGCTTGGCCCCGTGACTTGGAGCTCCTCCTCCTCCTCTTCCGTCCCCGCTCTCTCCCCAGGCACGCCCTCCGCCCCCGGACGCCGGCTGCAGGTCCCCACCTCTGTGCCCTCGCGGCTCGCCGAGCCGTCCGAGAACGCCACCTCCCACCTCGTCATCTGCCGGCTGGACAGTGGCAGACGGTGACACGGTCATGATGACGCCTGGACGCTCTTATGCCCAACATATACTCCTCCTCGTGCCAAAAACAATGGAGTTTGCAGCATTCAAAATTGAGCGCACTAGAGTTCTCTACCATAGCTTGAAGTGCTTTGAGCTACAGTCACGTCTCATTAGTGTGCGGAGGCGCAAGTTTGTCTGCTTTTCGCACAGGGGTTGTGATGATGTCAGAACGCCGAGCTCTTATTGGCTGAATGAAAAAAAAAGAGTGGGTGGACACCAAGGCATCTAGCATTGAAGTCTACCCACTATCTTTCCAACCAAAGCCAATCACGACTCGGCATCATCGCGTCGTTCTAGCATTACCGCAAGCCCTGCACAAGAGGCAGACGACTTGCTCTCCGAATAGACCTCAACAATATGTATACGAGGTTACTTTATTTTCTGAATGAAAATGTATCCTTGGCGTACTGAAAGGAAATTCCAGCACCAGTTTTATTGTCTAAATGTCAACTACGGTGAGACAAAATTTCCAGGAGTGTACTGGGTAAATGCAGTGACGTCTCGTTAGTATGGATACCCCGCTACATAGACAGCACTTTCGGGGACGAACTGGGTAAAAACATGCATTTTGCCTCATTATTATAAAAAGAAGAAAAAAAAAGACTTGCATTATGGAAGTTTTTTGGGGAAAACTGAGGTGTCCACATTAACGAGACATCACTGTAGATATATTTTCGGCTCATTTATTAAGGACGATTTTTGGTGAGGGAAAGAGGTGTCCACATTAATATGACATCACTGCATCTCCCTTTGGCGACCGATTCGTAAGGTCTATTACAACAGTTGTTTCTTGTGTACATCTTTTTTTTTAAACCATGGGTCCCTTTTATTATTTATGTGGTCTTACAGGAGGAAATAGGCACGTGGTATGAGCGAGCACATATCACATGCCAGGAGGAGCGTTGTAATACGTTCCATGCGGCGTCCTGTGCCTCCAGAATATCTCTGATTGGATACGTTCCATTTCGGTGCATTCGTAGCACAAATATAGGTCATGCCAAAGAGAAAAGCGGTGGTGTGGTGCAGAGGTTAGAATACCTGACCAGGCATTTCAGACACCTCTACTAAAAAATGTGGGGGAAGAAGGGGAAATTACTCCTTCCGTTCCCCATCTCCTGGACACTTCATCTCAGGTTAATATGCATTATAGGGTGTTTTCATTGATATAATTTCATTATTGTGAGCTGTCTGGCGTGTGCCGAAGGAAAGCATTCCAAGGATTTACATGACCCCTCATTTGCGTGGAGCACAGGAAGCTTACAAGTATTATCACGCTGACATCTCCTCAACAGGTTGCCATGTACTCCTTCAAATTAGTAAATTTGTTAGAAAAAACAATCAACAAAATGGCAGATTGACGTCATGTGAATAGCACACCGAAAGCTGCACCTGCTCACCTGCACCAGTAGAACCTACTATTTGGCTCGCTACGCAATAAAACCATCAACCCTCTTTTTTTTTTTTTTTTTTACAGGGTATTTGTTTAACGTTTTTTGCTGCTGTTGTCGTTTGTTGTTCCTAGGCCAAAACAAAAAGGGGGGGAATCAACGAACGAACGATATTGTGCGTACCAAGCTGAGCGTCTGTTTTAGCCACGATCGGCCGAATATGTAGGCGAGCTGGTTTTACAAAAACAAGAAAGGTAGCAAAAACTCACTTTCCATAGAATGGTGGTTCTGTTCGCTTACGCTCGGCAAAACTTTGACAGACTTTGAAGAGAGTATGCAAACTCACCGCTTTCGGAAGTAAACGAGCATGATCGGTATTCCGTCCATCCCAAATTTATATTATCGTAATAATTATCTTCGTCCGCCTCCCTATGCGATTGGTAGCGCGCTATCTTGGTCACTCGGCACAAAACGAGAGATAAAGGTGGGCGGCGACAGAGAAAGGCAGGGAATGCGTAAGCAGCACTCAATGGAGGGCAAGCACAAACACAAACAAAAAGGATCTTCTCACATGAGCTTCAACATCGCGGCGTTTGTGATGGGCGTTTGACGTCTCGAACTTGCCGAACTTGACAGGTGCCGCGTACGTCGAGGCGGATTCCATCAGGCAAATGTACTCGTTCGTTGATTCTGAGTCACTTGCGAGCATACACCGATTGTGTTCCTCTTTTTGCGCTTGAAGTCAAGTTTCACGGCATCTTCTCTGGAAGCGAACCGATCCATTAAAACACCGTCTTCGCGAACACCATCGCCGCCGACGCTCACCAAGCTTTTAAAGATGGCGGACGCACACTTCCGGCCAATGTGCTTCCGGCCTAAACGCAAGCGCTCCGTTTCCGCTGTTTACGGACGGACTAAAACTGTTGATATTGACTAGGGGTTGTGCGCTTGAACCGGCCGAGGTTCGAGTTCGACCAGGTTCGACTTTTTCGAACTTTTGGTGGAAAATTCGACGAACCTTGTATTGAGGTTCGACTCGTGTGCGCATGCGCGACAGGCTGGCCAGTTGGCTTCGGATTGGATGGCGATGGCTAGGGGACGAATTAAGGGCAAGCGTTGATTGGTAATTTCAGTTAATACAATACAAAAACAAATAAGTTATTAACTTCTGCAGTGATTAAGAATTAGTTTCTTTTAATTGCAACTGTTTATAAAATAAAATAACCATTTTCATAAAAAAAAGTTCTCCAAACTTAGACATGCTTGTACCAAGGTCTGGCCACACTGTCCATAAAGTCGAACCGGTCGAACCTGGTGAAAAGTTCGAAGGTTCGTCGAACCGGTTCGATCCAGTCGAACCCCGAAAGTTCGACCTAAAAATCTGGTTCGACAAAAGTTCGCGACACCCCTAATATTGATGACCCCGTAAGTGATGACGTCACAACATGGCGTTTGGGTCCAAACAAACGGTTGCTAGGGACGTTGCTATGGACTAATGCATGGAGACTCCACATGAGGCTCGGTTTTGCTTACAAGTAACTAAACAATTTTTTGTAAGCAACCTAACTTCTTGATATCTAATTATGAAGATGTTCTTGTCGTCTCAGTGTCGTATCGCAACGACGCAAGCCATTTCTGAAGTCTTACACTCCGCTTTGCTTTGGTAGCAGACGACACGATAGATTTGCTGGCCTCGGTAAACGAGCGACAAAAACAAGTGCATCACCATAACCGTAGAGGCCTCCGCAATGTGCGTTTTTTTTTTCTGTGAACAACTTAGCTTCGTTACGAGGGGTGAAAATGCAGTAAAATCAAACCACGTCATGCAGATCAGTTACGACGACGACCTGAAGTGCATTCACTACCGGCGTAGTGCAGACCAGCATGAGAAAAAATCGTACGCCATCGAGGTAAGTCGTTTGTTATTATTATTATTGTGGTTTTCAGGTTATTAAAGAATTGCATGTCTATCGCGATTTCGCAGTATTTTGCTTTTTTTTTCCCCTTTGTATACATCAAATTCCGTGGATGTGCTCTTTTGGTGACGATCTTCATCAAACCCGCGATGCGAGTACAATCTGTAATAAACTCACCTTATGTTTTTTATCCAGTTATTTCGCGCTTTGGGGTATTGCGGAAATCTGAAGAAACTGCAAGAATCTTCCTCCACGTGATGGTTACAACCAGGTATACGAAGCACCCTCGCATAGCGCGAGTCCGCAAACAAAATTTGGGATCTCAGCCGTTCGCCTGAAGTGCTTTTCTCACGGGTGCAATGCGATCTTTTAGCAGGCGATCATCACGATCGACGCCCGGACTTTCGATAAACCATATTTTGCATCGCACCCCACTATGAAATCTTATAAGTGTTTGAAACTCATTATATTTCAAACCAATGCGATGTCAGAATATCGTCTTTATTCACACGATGCAAACGACGGCCCCACTTGGCCGGCCGGCTGTGCGGCAGACGGCATACTTCTTGCATTCGTCGTCTGCTGCAGGCATCTTGAGGACCGGAAGTTGCAGTCGTAAATATTTCAGAAACGAGCGATTACCGGCACACTTCTGTCGAAACATATATGACATTCAAGCTTTCTATATCTGTGATTTTTAGAAGTTTAAATCCTACTCCTGATTTTTGAACGGTCGGGTTTTCGTAGCGAAACCGAGCCACATGTATTTGTCCATAACAACGACCCTAGCAACGGTTTGTTTGGACCCATGACGTCACACTTACGGAGTCA